>OY757932.1:324226-571855 GCA_963585895.1 Sepioteuthis lessoniana | reverse complement strand
TATGATACCACAATTATGAAGTTTCCTGGAGGATTGTTAAAAAGTATAAAAACAGATTTTTTTTTTTTTTTTTTTAAAAAAAAAAAAAAAAAAAAAAAAAAATTGTATTTCAACAGAATAAGTTGTGTTTGTGCATTTATATCAAAAGACAAAGATTTACATGAACTTTCATCCAAATGAAGAATCTAAATTCCAAAATGGTTATTTTAAATAATCTGGTAATTAGTGAAGCTTATCAGATTTTTTAAACAATTTAGAGTATTTGGGCCTTTAAAATTTGAAGTTGGGGGGGGGTGGCATTTAGATTTTGAGGCATTTTATGAAGTTGGGGGGGGGGTGGCATTTAGATTTTGAGGCATTTTATATAGTGTTGTCAGTTCTGCAAAATTTTCTATTTCCTTGAACACAGACATGCAAAACAAGATAAATTTAAAGGAAAATTGTGCAAACATGGGGTGGGGGGGGGTATGTGAGGAAATTCTATTAGCCTAAATCCACCTGTTTATCACCAATGTCAACAAATGATAAACTTACATGGGTGGGTGGGGTGTCCCTCATATTTGATGTGTGGTATTCCTGTTTCAATATTCCAATTCTATTTGAACAGAACACTCAAACAAAAAAAGTCAGACCCAGGAATCAGTTACAAGGCGTGAAGAGAGGAATTAGAAATTTTTTTTTTTTTTTCCCCTGTCTGATATTTTGAATACATTATTTTGATTTCATTTTTAACTAAGTCTTCAGTGGTTTTTGTGATCACACCATATTTTCAATGATTTAAGATCTATAAATTCAAAATACTGTCAACATCAAACATTTACAAAAAAAAAAAAAAAAAAACCCTAAATTAATCCAAACCATTCTCAATTTTGTAGAACTCTTCATCTATTATTTACAGTTGCCAAGGCAACAATTTTTTGTGAGGGGGAGGGGAGTGTAATCAAAAATAGTCCTGATTGCTCAACCAATTTCGTTCTCTCTGAGTTGATGTATAAGTTGAAAAGTTATGCACTTTGCACATGGCGTTTTGTCAGAAAGCAAAGTGTGCACTTCCTCTAGATGCAGCAATGTCCATGATGTATGCAGAGTTGGCACCAGTCTCCAGTTGAGTGAGGAAATCTTTGAGTCCCAATTCTCTGGCAATTTGGTATTGAAGACGCAAATCTTTGCAGTAAGTCAACAATTTTTTGATGTTCACTTCACACTGAGATGGCTTATGAGTCAGCTGCTTATACCTGGTCAACAAAGAGAAAGATTTAAATCATGTCTTCATTTAGTTGAATAAATAAATACAAGTAATTGCTGAAAAATTTTGCCTGATTAAAAAAAGGATGATAGAGTTAGAGTTGTAGTTGATATTAACACCTGTGGGTCAGTGGAACTCTTAAAGGGGGTCAACAAATTTCTGGGGTTCAGAAGAGGCTCAAAAAATCTGTCATTAGGAAATAACCTTTTTTAAAATATGATTAACTGTGTCAAATAATAGCAAACAGAAATCTACCTCACTGTGCATTTTCTTTTATTTCATACAACTGTATGAAAATTATTTGTAATGAATAGGAATACTTGTTTCTTTAAGAGTTTTGCTCAGTTATAAGATATCAACGACACAAAAATTGTAAATATATAATGTATGCAATTGCCTAAACTCTAGGCATAAAATAATCCTAGACAGGTTGACATGTCATTAAAATCATTCAATCTATATTTCATTTATGTTGCTGTAATTTTAAGACTAAACAATTTTAGGTTGAATTCTGGAATTAGATTTTGGATATTTGTCATTTCAACAACAGCACTAAATAGTTTTTTTTTTTTTTTTTTTTTTTTTTGTGTTCCTTTATATATTTCTGAATTTTGGATTGTTACCATCACAGAAATTTTTTGGGTTCCTTCTTACTTTGTTCAAACACAGGCTAAAAGAGATTATGTTCATTCTTAAACTGGGGATTATCACAGTAGGTGATAATCTATAGGACTATCCATGGGTCAATAAATACTTAGGTGTGAGAATCTGAATGATAAACATTGCAATAGTCAAAAAGAATTCTAGAGATGCCAAATGATAGCAAATAGATTCTCCATTGTGCACTTCATCATATTTTATTTGGCATTCTTAAAACTACCAAATGGTAGAATCATAATGAAGCAATGTAGCTCAAAATACAGCTTGGGGGTGTGTGTCATGTTACAAGAATTAAAGAGCACTGCTTGCCCAAAATTTACACTTAGTTGAAAGTTGTTTAATCAGCACTCTGCCAGATGATTGCCATCAATACAAAAATACAACGATACCTTTAAGAAGGCTCTCACTTCCTATGAAATCAATCACTATCAGTGGACAACCCAGGCTGCAAACGATCACCAAAGCCATCTCACTTTTTCAAGAACAGCTATTAAGTCAAACTAAAGAAAAAGAGACTGAATCATAAAACCCACATTGCTTTAACAGAACTTCTCAAACCTTCTTTTGTAGCCACTGTCATTGCATAGACTTCATTATTCAACAGTATGCCTGTCATTTTTGAAAGATGTCTTTAGGAATCTCCATTTGAGAAGCAAAGCTAGGCACGTAATTGGCATGTCTTTTAGTGTAACAGTTACAGGAAATAACATTGATGACCCGAGTTTAAAATCCTGAACAAAGCTGTTTATGTTTCACTTGTGCGCTAATGCCTTTGGGAAAGGCATGAATCCATCTCTACCCCAACAATGGGTAAATTGTAAAACAGACTGGGCTCTTAAAGAGCGTAAGTATGGCAACCAATCTGAGAGAAGGAAAACCTTGGGTTCACTTTTGAAAGTGAGAGGCATGTGGATTATAAATAAATGAAAAGATTTTAATCCAAAGTATTTTGTGAACATCAGCGACTGTTCTAAAACTTAAGTAATGCTCGTTAACATAATCCATCATATCAGAAATTTAGACGAAATGATAGCGACAGAGAGAAATGGCTGAAACACCAAGAAAAATGGAAGCTTTTACATACCGGTCAATTGTATCAATGACGAGAGTGGGATTAAGCCTAATATAAGCTTTTAAATCTTGCAGATAACGAAAGTCCCCATGAATTATGACACGGTTACACAATGCTTCTCCCCAAACGGCTGTTTTATTATACGCTTCACTTACGACTAAGGCCTGCAAGAAAAATTAACCAAATGTTAATCAGAAATAAAAGATGAATTAAGTAAAAACATTTTTATTTTCAAAGATCTACATGATCAATTATACTGTACATTAACTTTTTACTCGTTTATAAAAACCAATGTCAGTTGACAGGGGTCAGTATTTATGCATCTATAAACATTGGAAAATTCTAGCCCAAGTTTAATCCTTTATGTTGACATGCTGTCTGCTTTGACTAACTTTTGAGATTTGCAGCAGCAAAGGTTTAATCTCATTAAAGTATCTACCCCCTCCCCGCCAAAAAAAAAAAAAAAAAAAAAATTAAATGTCCAATATCATTACTTTAGCAAACTCTATTTTACCAATATAATATTAACGTATTGTGAAATTTTTGCATTGGTGTTTTCTTTACACCAGTTAATAATGTAATTGTTTTGTAATTTGATGTTTAAAATTATTTTCTAACATTTCCAATGTATAATTAGTCACTATAGTATTTGATTATGTTTTTGTTTTGTTTTATCTTTCTGATCTTTTCATCATTATCAAAAGCGGGTATTAACACCACTTGATCCCCCCCCAACTCTCACTCTCTCTATCCATCTCTATTATCCATCGCTCCTGGCAGATTTTCCAATACATGAGGTGCATACGATAAGTTTCCAGACTTTTTTCGTATGGGCATTTAAAATTGTCATAGACTCTTGAAAATTCACTATGTTATTGCTATACATCTTATGAGATGACTAACCAATTTTTAGGATTTCAGCTTCAAATCAACAGCTACAGCAGCAATTGGAATACACCCTACTAAAGACTGATTGTCACAGCTGGGGAATTTCAAAAATGCAATCTGAACGTCAGGACACTTTAGAAGAACGATATGCAATAAAATTCTGTTTTAAACTTCGAAAAAGTGCCACAGAAACGTATGGAATGCTTCAGACTGCTTTTCGACCATCTTGCATGAACCGAGCATCAGTTTTTGAGTGGCATAAGAGATTCAAGGAAGCCAGGGAGTCTGTGAGGGATGATGAGAGGTGTGGATGGAATAAGGAAGTCAATACACCAGAGTTGATTGGCCAAAGGGTTAGATTTAGGGTTACTATGTTGAGGTTTTAAGGGAGTTCAGAAAGAGATTCAGTCGGAAGAGGCCAGCACTCTTCAAATCGGGTCAGTGGCATTTCCACCAGGAATTTGACCAAGATGGGCATCAAGACAGTTCCTCAGCTTCTCTATAGTCCAGACCTTGCTCCCTGTGACTTTTGCTTATTCCCTAAGCTTAGAGGCTATTGTTATGAGACAATTGAGGAGATGAAAGAGGCTGTGACGAAGGTCATTGACACACTCACACAAGAGGACTTCAATGGAGCCTTCCAGAAGTTGTTGGAACGGTACAACAAATGCACTGCAACTAGAGGAGATTACTTCGAAGGGGACTAGAGTCTCATGTGTGTACTATCAATAAAAGTGCCCATACAAAAAAAGTCTGGAAACATATATATATATACACACACACACATACTTTTATACATGAGTTTTGAATACTTCTTAAATAATTTCAAATGGATAATGAAACATAAAATTAAAAAAACAAGAAAAGCTAATTTAAAAGTTGAAATGGCCCTGGAGACCAGGGTTCAATCCCAGGTTGAGTTTTACAAAAGACTAAAAAAAAATGGTACTTGATGCCACCTTGCTTAATACTCATCTTTATAAGGTAAGTATCAAGAGTAAGAGAAATAATCCAGGGAAAGGAATAAAGTCATCCCTTACACCTCAGTGTAGTAGCTAATGAAAAGGGAGACTACAGTCACCAACTTTACTTTAATTATCTTAATTCCTGAATAAATGAATTTAAACTGTTTTAATCAATCAAAATAGGATCTCTCAACATCAAAGCATTTCTGCCATCAATTAACAAAGTTATTTTGGCCTGTACATAAAACTTTAAATAGTCGTTGGTGGATAAAATATCAGGAGAATATGGTGGATGCTTAACACAAGTCAATGAATTTCTGCAGTGTCATCCTGGACAAACATGTGGCAGAGCAGTGTCATCTGGCACAAACATCTGGCCAAGCAATGTCATCTTGGACAAACATGTGGCAGAGCAGTGTCATCCTGGACAAACATCTGGCCAAGCAATATCATCCGGCACAAACATGTGGCCAAGCAATGTCATCTTGGACAAACACGTGGCAGAGCAGTGTCATCCTGGACAAACATCTGGCCAAGCAATATCATCTGGCACAAATATGTGGCCAAGCAATGTCATCTTGGACCAACATCTGGCCAAGCAATGTCATCTTGGACCAACATCTGGCCAAGAATTTGACATGAAACCAAATTATGACCAAGCTTGATCTCATATATCACTTCTTTATGTCCATGCTGGCCACTCTCATTCTCATCTGTCCTGTCTTAACTCTTGTTGGCCACTTTCCATGATTTGGACGATTTCACCCTCAAAATCAAATTCTAAAAGAAATAATAGAAAATTAACAAAGAGGACACTTTAATCATTAGGAAAGGGGATTTTTTTTTACAACTTCAATTAAAATAAAATATTAGAATAGAATTTTAACAGTTTATACTGAAATCAGTATTTTCCAAACAACCTAATATTTGCACAATTACCCATAAACAAGTGGCCTTCTGCCAGACTAAGCTTTGTAAATGCAGTATCACTCATAAATAAAAATACCTCTAACATTCTTAAGAAAAAGTTAAATTTCTAGTCAAACATTACGCAATCAAAATGGATATCATTAGGTATTATTTATTACCAAATTCTTCTTTGAAACTCTGGAACCAAAAATATGAATATAAAGTAATCAAAAATAAGTACACCTCTTAAATATATTAATGCAATTTTATTTTTGGTTGCTAAATTGCCAAAAAGCAAAAAATGAATAAAATAAAAAAGCAACAAACCTCTGAAAACTTAGGATGTTGAATTATAAAGTTGACAGCGTCTTCTGGGGTGAGATTGATGACATGGATCCCAGAAGAAAGCAAATCAAGTTGGAGTTGGACGAGACGAGCCTGGCGCACACAGTATTCAGCATGACGGAGAATGTTATCCTAAATAAAGAAAAATTAAAAGTGAATAATTTTCTTGGAAAGTTACAACTACATTAAATCCTACATGACAGATATGTGCATCAGGTATTATGTTGAGTTCTGTAATTATTTATGTATAATACACATCCTAACACTCGGCTACAAAATTCCAGAAAAAAAAAAAAAATTCACTTTCTGTATAATACGCATTGACTTTTTGGAATTTGTAGCATATAAATTCAAACTAAATTTAACATTTCAACTTTTTATCCAGTTTGTAAAACTAAAAATAAGATTTCATATAGTTTATATGGGTTTCAAAACAGAAAATTTGCACAGTATTTAGGGCAAAGGCATGTTCACACAAAAATGGAACCAACTTTCAACAAAAATAAGTTCACCAAAGAAGAAACAAACATGCATTCCAGTGAATATTTCTCTAGAGAAGTATAAAATGTAGGTGTTTGTTACATATTAGTTAGTTTTACTTCTCCTAGACTGGTTGCTGCCAAAACAAAATGGTCTGTTCTTCTATTTACCTATAATTGGGGGAAGAGAAAAGATGGATTCATGCCTTTCCTGAGGGCATTAGCACAAAGTGAAATGCAAATAGTTTTGCATATGATTGTATTTGTTTTTGTTGGGATGAGGATTCATAACCTATCAGGATTTCCAAATCTGATCATGGCAACATAGAGCTGGCCATGTGAAATGAAGTCACCACTTTTTAGGTAGATGTTGATCTGGGACAAATCGGCTTTCTTTAGTCATTCCAAAACAGAGTCAAACTAGAAGCTGTTTTTGTTGTATGCCAAATGTGAGACTATGGACTCATAGGTGAACTAGTACATATGTATTTGCAAGCATGATCATATAGTTGTGTTTGTGTATGCATGTAAGCATAGCATATGTGTATGTACATACATGGATGTGAGCATATCTTTATGGGTGTGTGTGAATTATCATTGGCAGTATATATATGTATATATGTCATGGTAGTTCCCATGGTGTAATGTCTAAAGTGCTGGACTGTAACCTTGAAGTTAGTTAGTTTGAACTCCAGTTGCACTTTCACTTTACCCTTGGGAAAAGCATGAACCCCTTATTTCCCACAACTATGAGTTAAATAGTACCACTGTTGTCCTTCTATAAGGAAGACATTGGTATTAAATAACCCACTAAGTTTGATATGCCATGAAACAAAAAAAACCCAAAAAACCCCAAACATATGGTGAGTGTAGGTATAGATATATATATATGTCTATTTAGGGACCGAGATGAGTGTATGTGGTGATGCTGGATGAGAGATCCATTCATCTCCATTAAATAGGACCTTTGGTACTAACCAGTACATGAAAGATATTAGCCAATTTAAGTCCCTAAATATGGCTGGTCTGCGTTCCTAACCTCATATACATGCAGGGCATAGTAGAGTGTGTATATATTTACCCAATCCCTCTGCATGAGCAGGTAGTGACACAAGGTCAATTTTTTTTAAGTAGAGTTTAAAAAAAGCTTGAATTTAGAGCTCTCCTTCTCTTAGACTGGTTGCCATACCAAGGTCAAATAGCCCAGTCTGTCCTACTATTTACCCACAGCTGGAAGGAGAATAGTTGGATTCATACATTTCCCAAGGGTATTAGTACTATTTGAAAACAGCCTTATCCAGGATTTGAACTTGGGTTGCCATGTTTGTTTCCAACAACAATAACTGTTGTATCATGGGCACTTCCATGATAGAGGGTGAAGGTGGAATAGAAAAAGAGTGGCTAACAAGAGATAAGACCGGGCAGATAAGAACAAGAGTGGCCAACAAGAGTTGAGATAAGACCGGGCAGATGAGAACGAGAGTGGCCAACAAGAGTTGAGATAAGACCGGGCAGACGAGAACGAGAGTGGCCAACAAGAGGTGGCCGAGATCCAGTCAGTTACTTAGTGGTGATAGCAGTTCTGGCTAGTTAGAGTTTGTACAGCACTCTACCAAACAAAGTGGGAGGTGTAAAGTTAAAGGCAAATGTCACACTCATTCATTCCATGAGCAAGTTGAGTCCTTCAAAATCTTGTCTTTATTTTTTCTTTTCTCGACACTACGTCGGGCTTTGTGCACTACAAAACTGCAACAGCCACAATGTCGGGTTGATATCTACTGAGCAGCAAACAAGTAAAGAGCCAGCAGGTGGTTATTTCACATAAAAAGAAACTGTTTTACACTGGAAACAACAGGAATATGTGGGACACGCTATTTTACAGTGAGAGGGGATGTAAGATAGAGAACGTGAGAGACATATTCCAGTCAATCCAAATCAAATCTTCAAATATGGTTTCGTTTGGTTTAATGGTATATCAACTTTTGTGGGTTATTCAAAGCCAAATTCTTTTGTTTTTATGAATCTATAGTTGGTAGACATTTCAAGGAATTGCTAGGACAAAAAAAAAAAAAAAAGAAAAAAAAGGTGATTTGATGATTTTTCTTCATACGTAGTAAATGTAGGTATATTTTTATATACATTTGTAACTTTGAGAGAGGAGATTATTTTGTTTATTTCAACATTTTTAATCAGTTTCTCCAAATTATTTTCCTTATAGCATTCATGTCTTACAGGGGCTAAATGTGAGTATTTAGTCAAGATGTGTTTCCGAAATGAAGGCAGTTTGGCATATTGACCACATTTGGTTGATCTTCTCCTTTAAGTATGGACGCGATATATGTAGACCATGTGTAGTCAAGATAGTCTTACTTCCTCTTATTTTCCTTGAACTTTTACCTCCATTCTCCTAGGATCAGTCTAATAGAATGAAGTATATTGTTTGTATTATTGTTCCGTCATTTTTGTTGGATACAGTCATTTAGTCTCTTTTTTAGATCAATGTGTATAGAATTCTGAAATTGTGTAGGGATGATTTGGCTGCTTAATCAGTTTGTTTATTTTCCCTACAAATATGGCCAAACAATTTTGGAAAGTTTACTTGAAGATGGGCCAAAAATGATAGAGTCTTCACTGGACAGACAGATAGACATTTAATAAATTGGTTTTCATTTGTTTTATGGTATGTCAATCATTTTAGGGTTATTTAATGCCGAAGTCATTCTAGTAGAAGAACAGTAGTAGAACTATTTAACTGACAGTTGCAGAGGAATAAGGAGGTTCCTATGTTTCTGAAGGGCATTAGTCTAAAAGTGAAAGTGAAGATTGAACTTGTTTACTACGATGTCACAGTTCAACATGTTAGCCACTACATCATGGAGATTCCCCTCCTCATTTGGTAAATAATAAAGTTTTTTTTTAATACTGTAAAGAATGTTATTTTCTTTACCAAAATAAAGTATAAGTTGTCTTATATAGCAATTTCTATTGTTAACAAAAGCATAGATGGCATTATGTAAGGGTGCAAATATCCAAAGCAAATGGTGAATATGTTAAGATATTTTGGAAAATTTATAAGAATTTGGAACTGACCTTCATGTAACTTTTGGCTGCATCAGAGAAATATTGGTGAATCTTGTGCAGTGTTGTTCCTACTTCAGCAGAATTCACTAAAAAAGAAAATCATAAAAATGGAAGTTTAAAAAAACAGAAATAATTGCTTTTTGTGTTCAAATGATTAATTGATTTTAATGTCATGTCAACCTGTATTTGTTCTTATTTGAGTGAGGATTCACAATCTCTCTGGATATATATGTATATATATATATATATGATTTGTAAATGAATAGTTTTTAGATAACATTTTTAAATGAACCAGAGCTCATTTGTTTGCACACAGTTAAATGGTTTCAAGTATTCAACTCACAGTTTGGAGTTTGAGTTTTAATGGCATATCAACCTCTGTGGGTCATTTAATGCCAAGAAAGATCAGGTTGGTTTTGTCTTCTACGTGGGTTTTAGGGCATGGTTTTTTTTTTTTTCGATAATTCTTGATTCTATTTGGCCAGATATTGGTGAAAAGGTTGATTTTGTCAGATTTCAGTGAAAGGGTGAGGTTTTTTGGAAGCCTTAAAATGTTCTCAAGTTTGGTTTGGTTTGGTTGATTTTATGGCATAAAAACCCCTGCAGGTCACACAATGCCAAACTTTGTTTATACGCATATTAAACCAAAGATTTACAAACGAATACTTAGTAGGTAATATTCCAAATGAGCCAGAGTCCACCTGCCTGCACACAAAACTAATGGCTCCGAGCATTGCTGCTATACAACATCAACAATTCAACCCAACATCAATGATCCGCCTGCACATAGTTAAATAGTTATACAAATGACTTGTAAGTGAATATATGATTTGTAAACATTCTGCTAATAATATTTTCAACAAGCTCAAGCTTATTTTTCTTCACAGCCAAATGATTTCAAGTATCTCATCCTATACAAATCATTCTATTCACCTCATCTGTTTGCACACAGTCAAACAGTCTTGAATACTGTTATGCACCAGCAGCAATTCAACATCAGTCACTTGTTTGCACACATTCAAAGAAATATACAGGATATGTGAGAGATTAGTTTGTCAGTAATTTTGTTTTTACTTTTTAAGTGGATGGTTTGTAAGTGACATTTAAAAAGGATTGAGTTCATTTGTTTTCACACAGTTAAATGGTTTCATGTCTTATGGTTATTTGTAATACCTTCCAGATCGAGGCTGGCAACTATGCAGTCTGTGTCACTGTCCATGCTTTCTATACTATATGATCTTTGTAGGGATTTTGATGTTCCCTGAGCATTGGACTGTTTATCTATTCCCATCGGTGACTTGGCTCTTGATGATGAAGGGACTGCATCAAATTTGGCTGGGGGCAGTTTAAATGTGCCTCCTATTCTTTCACTGAACACTTCTGTGTTCGTATTTACTCTTCCAGCCTGGCCAATGGGGGCCTGTGCTTTTTGTTTAAGTTCCCCTGGCTTTTTGAATGTGGGCGTTGAGTCCATTTCAATTTTAAGTTGGTTTTTAGTTTCTATAGGAGGATTTGGAGCTGGTTTTTGATTTTTTTTCTTTTTCCTTTGATCTTGAAGTCGATCTATGTCTACTTTTTGTAGCTTGTGTTTCATTTTCTGTGGGGTTGTCTTTGATATCTATTTTTTTATGATGTCTCTTTTAGAGATTTATGCTGTCTGTTTTGATGTGAGTGGTTGCTTCATCAGAATCTTCTGTGATCGTTTCAACAGGATCTATGTCCATTGGGCTGAATCTGTTGGATAATGGGATTGGCTCATTTATTAGGGTTTTTTTGTTTAGTGTGAATTTTTCCTTTTCTTGGCTTAAGGGTTTTTTCCTGATTTTGGTTGTGTGTCACATATTCGTCTGGAACTGTTGAAATGTCTTTCTTGATAGTCTCTTTTGTGATTATTTTTAGTATTTCTATCAGATTTTTTAATTCATTTATCAGTTTGTTCAGTTCTTCTTGTTTTGGTTTTGTATCTTCCTTTTCCTCGTTTCCTTTTTTAGTTACAAATGCATAACTAGGTTGTTCTTGTGTTTGTTCTACTATTTTTCTGGCCTCAGGGAAGGAGATGTTTCTTGTGTATTTTATTTCTGTAATTCTTTTTTCTTTTTTCCACATTTCACATTCCCGTGAATACGCAGGGTGTTCTGTGCAGTTGATGCAGTTAAAGGGATTTTTGCATTCTAATTCTGCGTAATTTGAATTTCCATATTTTGCACATATTGATGGTCTAGTGCACTTATCTTTAGGATGTCCATATTTTTGGCATTTTTGACATCTTTGAGGGTTTGGTATGTAAGTTTCTATTTTTGTATTTATGTAACCTATTCTAATGCTGGTTGGAGTTGTGGGTTTATTAAATATTAGTATGTAGGCTACATAGTCAATATACTTATGCTGGTGGTAGACAATTTAGTTTTGTCCCTGGGTTTTCATTCCCAAGATAATTACTCACCCAGGAACAGAAAGGAGCATAGATCTTTCCTCAGCATGATTGACCCTACAGCCATCACCCTCTAATTCAGATTTTTGCAAAAAAAAAAACTGAAAAAGGGCTGACATGACCAGCTGATTGATCGGATCGGGCCTCTCTGACCGCCCGTCTAGCCCAGTAAGGGCCAAAGTGAAGTGTTGCAAGTCACATGACCTCTTTGGTTGCCAGATTAAGGACTGCTCAGCCACCAGGATCCATCCATGGCCAACAGGTAGTCTCATGAGGTGGGGTTACCACTCTGCAGCGGTGCAGTCAACTGGGCGGTATTTACTCACAGTTAAATGGTTTCAAGTATTTCTGTCTAACACAAATAGTTCTATTTAGCATTAATCATTTATTTTCACACACTTAAATGGCTTTGAGTATTGCTCTTTAACACCAATAATTTTATTTGCACACAGTTAAATGATTTCAATAATTGCTATGTAACACTAACAATATCAATCATTTGTTTAGACAAAGTTAAATAGTCAAACAGTTTTTCTTTGAACCAGATATTAGGAGACAAACAGCTACTATTACACTTAGTAAGAGTAAACCATTGAGTAATTGTAATGACTGGAGTCTTCTTAGCATTACTTGCTGATTTAGTGTTATATTCATTAAACTGACCCCTCTGCAGAGATTCAACTGGATTGACAGATCGTTTTGGCATTAAATAACTTATGAGGGTTGATATGTCATTAAGCATGCAAAGCAATGACCAATTCTCATTCAAATGATCTCATATTTTAACAGCATTCTATCTTTAATTTTTCGGTTTTTGTTTTCAGGTACAGAAATACAATTCGCGGGCAAAGAAAAGGTGTTTAAACATTAAAAACAGAATTTTTAGTGGTTTTATATGAACTGTTAAAATTTGAGATCATTTAAATGATGATTGGTCAAGTTACTACGTTATGAAATGCAATCAGTTTTTCTGAAACACCCACATCTCAAATAATATCAAATTTTTTGATTTCAAACTTGTTAAACTCCGCTTAAAAATTGACCTTGTATCATATCCTGCCTGAGCGGTTGGTAAATATGAATATCAAATTTTTTGAAACTGCACATGTGTGGATGTGTGTGTGTGTGTGTATATATATATATATATATTTGAACTAGAATTAGTCAAGTTATTAGATAACAAATGAAATCAATTTTTCTGAAATACCCTATATTTGTTTCTAGCAGGTGTCTTTTACTTATAAATTTAATTTGAAATTCAATTAGGTATTGAGCAAGCTTTCCTTATATGTGATGAAAACCAGTTGAAATTTAGACAATGTTAATCTCATGAAAGTGAAATTATAAAGATAGATAATTACCTAAAGGTTTTCTTTTTAAAATGATTAAGTTTTTCTGGGCCAATTCTTCCAGCATTTGTCCAATTTCTCGGAACATTGTGAAGTTAAAGGCAACCATTGTGTAACTGTCACTATCATTCGCATGGAAACGTTTCAGGTAGTCAAGAATTGCTACCTTCAGTTGGTCTTCCTGAAGAAAAAAAGAAAAAAAAAGAATCAGGTAATTAGAAGTTTCAGAAATAATTCCACACACACACAAAAAAAAAAGGAAGATAATCCCCCAAAAAGATTAGATTGAGCAGAGTGTACTACAAGACCCCCAGAAGATATTGAAAACTACTCATAATAGCAAATCATATACAAACATTGTTCAAGGTTGGTTGGTTGGTTTGGTTTTATGGCATATCAACCAGTGTAGGTTACTTAATGCCAAATTCTATATACATATATATACATACACACACACACATATATATATATATATATATATATATATATATGATTTCTAAACACAATTTGTAGATAACATTTTTAAATGAGCCTAAGTTCATTGTTTTTCACACAATAAAATGGTTTCACTTATTTCTATTTAATACAAATAATTCTATTCACTATCAATCATTTGTTTGCACACAGTTAAATATTTTCCAGTATTGCTATCTATCACTTAGAATTCAATTAAACATCAGTCATTTGTTTACACACAGTTAAATGATCAAACAGTTCTATTTCAAACAATTTTTTTTAGCATAAGTACACAATTTAAATGTAAAACAGTTCTATTTGATCCATATAATAGGACCCTATCAGATGCTACCACTCTGGGCCAGAGTGGACCTAGGAGTGATGGCAATGAAGGGGTACTCTACATTCCCCAAAGCTCCAGCATTACAGTAGCCTTACCATCAGATTGTTTAGTGTCATATCCAAGACACTCGTTGGGGGAGTCTTACCCGTCTGCAGAGATGCAGTCGGTGTATTCAGCAACTCCAGCTGACTGGGCCAAAAATGTGTTCAAATAACTTTTCTTATTTGATTATAATAATAATCTTTTGTTTGCACAAGATTATATAGTTTCAAGTATTCCTATTTAATACAAATAATTTTCAAATGGATCTATTTGTCCCATAGATAGGTTTGGTTTGGTTTGGTTTCTTTGTTTAATAGCATATGAAACTTTGTGGGCTATTTAAAGCCAAAGCCGTCCTTGTAGAAAGACAATAGTTGTGCTATTTAACTCATGGCTGTGTGTGCGTGTGTGTGGGGGGATACCTTCCTCAAGTCTGAAGGTGAACGTAATAGTGGTCCTGAGTTCAAACTCATTCACTGTGATGGAGCAGTTCAGCATGTTAGCCACAGACTTTTCCCTTAGATGGGGTCATAACAGGTACTACCATTCTGATTAGAGTGGACCTGGAAGTAATAGCAAGAAAGAAATGATTCCATACTTCCAAGTGCTCCAGAACAGGATGGTTTGGTTTAAAGGCATATCAACTTCTGTGAATTACTTAAGGACAAAACCATCCTTGCAGAAGAACAGTAGTGATATTATTCAAACTCATAGCTGGGAGGATAAGGAGAATCGTAACTTTTCCAAGAGAATTGTCCAAAAGTGAATCTAATAACATGAATGAAGTTCAAACTTCCTAACAATAATCCTATTTACCAACCCCTCCGCTCGGGCAGGATACGACACAAGGTCAATTTTTAAGTGGAGTTTAACAGGTTTGAATTCAGAGTTTTCCTTCTCCTAGACTAGTTGCCTCACCAAGGCTGAAGAACCTAGTCTACCCTACTATTTACCCATAGCTGGAGGGAGAATAATTGGATTCATACATTTCCCAAGGGTATTAGTGCTATGTGAAATGCAATCAGACTCGTCCAGGATTTGAACTCGTGTCGCCGTGTCCATTTGCTAACTATAATATCACAGTCCAATATGATAGCTACAACACTATGGGGTGTCTTCTACCAGTTGCAGTTTAGTGTTGTACCTAAAAACTTTCAATTATTTTGGAAAGTGAGGAAGTTTTATCCCTCTGTAAGAGATACAGCTTGTGCATTTTAAGCTTTTTTATAGACAGGCCAATTCATGAAGTTATTAGATTTGATTCAGCCAGAAGAGATGGACAATAGGGATGGATGATGAGTGAGAGAGCCAGGGAACTCGGAGAATCAGCACAACATAATAATGATGATGATTAATTTTAGGCATAAAGTTTGGAAAAGAAATTGAAAAAAAATTTCAATGTCTTTAGAAAATAACAAAATAGTTTGACAAGAAAACTTAAAATATTCAGAATGAATAAATCAAACCTTTTCCATTCCTTTCCTTAAAAGAAGCTCAAATTGGTGGTGTTGTTTCAAAGCGTCAAATATGTAAGTCATTTCATTAAAACGACCAACACCAGTCAATAACTGGATCTGAAAAAAAGAAAAGTGGTAAAAGAAGAGATATAAACAGATATAAAACTTAAAATTTTCAGTGCTCTTTGCACAGAAAATTCTAAATTTTATATCTTTAAACATTAATAACAATCCTTCAATAAACTATGAAACAAAAGCTGAAGAAGAATATGTTCACTAAAGATGGTGGCCTTTTATACTTAACAAGAGTGTGTAACTCCAAGTCAAGGGAGATAATCAATACCCCAACATCTTTCATTTGTTGTCCCTGTCAATGTTCAGAGGTGATGTTTCTTTGCTGCAAGAGATCATGCAAACTCTCTGATGATGCTGCAGTTTTTGTCAAGAGGTCACAGGCAGCTCATTGATTTCTTCCTGTGCTATCATATCTTTGATAAGGCTTTATCCAGTATCAACCTCTTTTCTTCAAGGGTTCTGGAAGAATGTAGCAAGTCAATGAAGGATTTGTTATCAGTGAAACATATGATTTGAATTTTGCTTTCCTTACCCTGTAGAATTTCTTCCAGAATTGTTTTCACTTTTTATCAGGCCAAACATTCACCTGTTAGTGAACTTTTCACAATTGTCCTTATCTTATGTAATTCTAATGAACAGAGACAGAAATCATTTTAAACAATCATAACATTTCTCTTGAGTTGGATTTTATTTTTCTAAATAGGAATTTCAATCTCAATACAATAAACAAGAGAAAAATGTTTATAAAACAGTGTGTAATCATGGATTTTTTTATTGAAATTAAAGATTTTCCTTCTCCTACACTGTTTGCCTCCCTAAGCTTAGAGAACCCAGTCTGTCCTACTATTTTACCCATAGTTGAGGGTTGGGGAGGGAGAAAGAATTTATGCCTTTCCTAAAGGCCATCAAGGTAAGGTAAAGTGAAATACAGCCAGCCTTATTCAGGATC
Source organism: Sepioteuthis lessoniana (assembly GCA_963585895.1). Classification (NCBI taxonomy): domain Eukaryota; kingdom Metazoa; phylum Mollusca; class Cephalopoda; order Myopsida; family Loliginidae; genus Sepioteuthis; species Sepioteuthis lessoniana. Next base: position 555,108 of record OY757932.1, on the reverse strand, counting down.
TGAACTTGGGTTGTCAAGTCAGTTTATTAGAACAACAACGACCATTATACCACATGTGCGCATATATATATATATATATATACACACAGGGAAAAGTAATAGGGCATAAAAGAATCAATATCACACAATATAAGTCCCTATTTTTTTCTATATTGTTACTGGCTTCTTTATTATTTTTAATTCATCTTATAAATAAGATTAAAATCATGGCATTGATTAAAATTTTTATAAAAGAAAATAGATATCTTAATAAAAAACAACAACCAGAAAGAGAGAGAGAGAGAGAGAGAGAGAGAGAGAGAGAGAGAAGCAACTCACCATTAGATTGAACTCTTCAGCTTGTGAGAGGCACTGAGTGAGGACACGAGCAGCCCTCAAGACATTAGAGATGCCTTCCATGTTACAAGCAGCTGTGTGGCACCAATGTGCCAAGATAAGCAGGTGAGTTTGAACAGTCAATACTGGCAAAAAGAAAAAGATACAAAAATGAAAACTAAATTAATTGCATTCAATAAAGGAAAAGAAACCAATATTACAAGATTTTTCAAAGTTTTTTTTTTTTTATTAGAACCATAATTAATTGTATTTGAAGCATTCCATAATTAATTGTATAGAGGATGCATAATTTTTTCAGCCCAAAAGTTAAGGGTACATATTATACACGAGAGCTAAATGATCAACATTTTTTTTTTCACCTACCTTTATGTCACGATATTTGAGACAGGGTGATTGAAAGTAAATTATATTTATAGTTTCAACTAAAATGTGTTTTACACACAAATATACACTGGCATGTGTGTTTGTTTATAATTTTGTTTTTTTCTAATTTCAACTTATTTTCACAGCAAGTTTGTTGAGTTTTTGTGTCAACATGTCTTTGTCTTTGCTTGAAACATTGTCTTAAGATAGAGTGTAAACTACATAAATATCCTATTTTTAATCAGTAAAAATTTGAACAAACGCTAAATGTTGTATAGTCATATGCAGATTCATACAGAACACAACGACACAATGAAGACGACGAGGGACACAGTTTTTTAGAAAAATATACCTCTCACTTTATTTGAAAGGGTGGTGTGTGTGAGAGGGAGTTGGAGACCGAACAGAACTGCAATATATTGACCCCCCACTCTTATGGCCATCAGTGTTGTGTCTTTCTCGTTCTCCAGGGCTGCTCCTGGGGGCCAGCCTCTCTGGATTCTGGCTTCCTCTACCGCATCTTGTCTCTAACTCATCTGATCTCCAAACTAACTGACTTCCTGTCTTCACTGAGATATATAATAGTTCAATCGCCCACTCAATATCTTTGGAATGGCATGTTTGATTGTCATCAAGCGGAAATAACTGTCATGCAGTTCACAGGTCACTCTCTTCTGGTGCATCAGTCTATGACCGTAGCATGGGATTTTACCTTGTCCCAAATTGTCAGCCAAGCCCGCCTATGTGATTTCTTCCCAAAACTGCCATTGGAATGTGTCACTTCCTTCCGGTGCATCACCTTGGAATGGCATGTTTGGCCGGGTTGAAGGTCAATATACAACATAAATTTACGTTAAATTTAGCTGCTACAAATTCTAAAAATGTCAATACGTATTATACATGAGAATGTCTTCTATCCCGGATTTCATAGTCCAATGTTCGGAGTGGGGTTATACACAAATATAATATATATTTCTAATTGAAAAACCTGCACTATTTTTTGCCTTTCATCTAAAAGCATTTCTATCAGGAAGGAGAATGCAGTAGTAGATCTCCTGATTGATGATTTTCAGTTTTTTTTTTAAAATGATATATCAACCTTCAAGGGTTATTTAATGCCAAAACCATCCTTGTAGAAGAACAGTAGCGGTGCTATATAAATGATAGCTGGGTAGGGGGATAAGAGAGTTCATGCCTTTCACAAGGGTATTAATCAAAAAGTGAATGTAATAGCATGTCTGGAGTTTGAACTAGCTTACTCTAATGTTGTCATCTATCACATTAACCACTACACCACAGGGATTCCCCACATCAAAAATGATTAAACAAACATTTTTTAAAATAATATTTCATTAACCGACAGAATGTAACATTTTTGGTAATTTGTTATAAAGCAAGTAGAACACTGCTTAAGTTGAAAAAGACAAACAAGACATCACTTACCATCTTGGTTTGTGTCAGATGCTAATGATGCAACCGCATCCAAGAGTCGATCACCAAGACGACTAGGATCCTGACATAACTGTAAGAATTGTTGACTGTCTCCACCAGCAGGGCCAATGGGGTTAAATATTAAGTCATGTTCAATTGCAGTTGGAGAATTAGAGTCTGTAAGAATAAAAAAAAATCATTGAAGATAAAAGCAAATGTACTCTCCCCAACTCTCCATAAGTTATTTAATACTGAAGTCATCCTAGTAGAAGATTGGCACAGATATCATTTAACACATAGCTGGGGGGAAATAAAAGGGGTACATACCTTTTCTAAGAGTATATTAGTTTGAAAGTGAATGTAATAGTGTGACTAGAGTTTGAATTTGATTACTTCAAGGGCACAAGTCTAGCATTTTAGGTATTACATCATGGGGGACTTCCACTACCCATATGTCTTATGCATGTTGTTACTCCTATCTTGGTAGCATTTTTTTTTTATGAAAGAAAACTTTAATTTGAGTTTTCAGGTCTGTATTTGGGATTTTGAATCTGTCAGGGGCCATTTTTAGTGTTAATTTGGTTACCGAGTCAGCTAGGGGTTCTAAATACCAACTGGCAGATGTGCATCAGTAAATAAGAGATCATTTTGACATAGTATTAATCAGCTCATTGGCCTAGTGGGTACAGTGTTCACCAATGATCCAGGAGACCTGGGTTCAATCCAAGGTTGTGTCATACCAATGACTTTAAAAACGGTACTTGATACCTCCTTGCTTAGCAATACAAGGTACATATCAAGGGTAAAGCGGAGCAATCCAAGGAAAGGAGTAGCGCCCTCGCCTACACCTCAGTGTAGTAGCTATTGAAAAGGGAGCCTTCTGGTCGCCCTTGACTAAGGTTGCCAACTTTACTATTAATATTGTGAACAGGATACCTATTCTAAAATCAACATTTTTTGAAATTAAAGAATTACAGAAGGAAGTCTTGTGAATGATAAAGAATAAAAAATATCCACTCCACAATTTGTAAAACATTTTTTGTTTAGTTGTGTCATTATTTGTTACAAATCACCTTCTGAATCTTGTAATTCTCAACTTCTTTAAAAGAAAATTGCATTAATAGTGATAATTCTGTAAAGAAAAGAAATGAAAAAATAAAAAATAAAAGAGGATAAGACAATTCTTTTTTTTTTTTTTCCTCACTCACCTGGACTTCGCAATTCTGTGGCACAAAGTTTTAAGGATTTCAATATGGCATCTGCTAGGAAGCCAGCAAGCTAGGTGACAGGAAAAAAAGATAAAAATGGCATAGTTACTCAAAGACAGGGCTTTGAACTAAAATCCAAAAGGATAATATTCCTATCTTAATATTTATTAATCGAGCCAATAAATGATTTTTCCACTAAATTTTTTAACACAATACCTTTAAAAAGGCGGAGGTGTATGAAGTACATTAATTATAAGAAACCCCAACTCATTAAGTAGAGTTCAAATGACGCTGTTTCAATTTCACGTCACAGATTAAGAATCAGGTTGGGGATTGATTTGGTTTCTTTGTTTAATGGCATATCAATCTTTATGGGTTATTTATTGTCAAAGACATCTTTATTAAAGAACAGTAGTGATACTATTTAATTCATAGCTAAGTAGGATAAAGGAGGTGCAACTAGAATTAGGAAGACAAAAGTTAATACAAGACAAAATCATTAATAATAATCATTGACAAAGCAAGTGCTACTCCTGACAATAAGTTATGGCATTAGCATACTTAGAAAATGTTCACTTAAGTTTTCTTTTATTTTTATTTAGCAGTAAATTAACAAAGAACAGATAAGATGCATAAAATTTTTTCATTAATAGCTGATGATATACGGCTATTAATTATACAAGGGTGTTACTCTAAAAGCAAATCTAATAGTAAGATTGGGGATTGTTTTTTGGTACTGATGCCATGTAACCCAATACAACCAGTCAGATGTTATTTGCAGAGGAGATGGGCACAGCCAAGTAACCATTCCACTGCCCTGGGACATATCACAAAGGGAAATTACTTGGCATGGTGACCAAAAGACCTGAAAAATGTTATGAGGCTATAAAATAATATGTTACTTGGAAACGAGCTGGGCATTGTGAAGTAACTCTTCCACTGCCCTGAAAGACATCATGAAAGGAAATTGTTTTGCATAGAGAAGACCTGAAAAATCTTATTAGATAACAACAGCTTAAACACTGCCATCTTAATTTTTGCAGTTTTTGATATTCAATTCAATGACAACATTAACTAAGTTGAAGTTTAGCAAATGAACAACACAGATTTTGAAAGCATAGGCTTAGTATGACTGTAATCATTGTAGAAAATGAAATCAGCAACCCAAGTTCAAATCCTAGCTGAGACTTTTAGCATTTCAGTTCATGCTAATGCCCTTGGGAAAGGCATGAATCCAACTGTTCTTCTTCCAGCTATGGGTAAATACAAGGGCAGACTCTTTAGCTTTGGAAAGGGATCTGGTCTAGAAGGAAAAAATTTGAATTTGAAATTTAAGGAGTGCTATTTGGTGAATTTGTGGCACACTGGTTCACTCTTCTGTTATCAACTCATCCTTCAAAGTGTGGTTGGTCCGACACAAATCTTCATCACTATAAACAAATCACCTGAGTATATATTTACCCAACCATTCCCGAATAGGTAGGATATGACACAAGGTCAATATTTAAGCAGAGTAAAGCTGGTTTGAATTCAGAGTTTTCCTTCATTTAGGCTAGTGGCCTTAACAAGGCTAAAGAACTCAGTCTGCCCTACTATTGTTCAAATTCAAACTGTTAGTAAAAGTTTCAGTCTTATATGGTAATCTTCAGTTGATTAAAAATAAAGATATATTTTTTTATTTAACAAAAGATTGATAAACCATTTTTTTTTCTATTTTCATCAGATGATTGTGTGATCCACATAAAAGTTTAATGGAGTATATAATTTAAATATTAGAAATGCTTTGTTATAGTAGCATTGAGCACTTTTTTTTATGTACTTATCTTTATATATATATATATATATATATATATATAGTCATTCACAGACAGGTTATTTCATTGTATCACAACTCTTCCATGTGGCTAGACACGCAAGATGCTTCAAGCTAGGATCAAAACCTGGCTGACTTTATGTCAGTCAGATATCTTACCCCAGAGCTATTGTCATTCTTGGCATAAGCAAAGGAATATTTACATATACCCAATTAGCTACTGGGGTGCACAATTCATAAGAAGAGCTTTGTATTTATGCGTATGTGGTAGTCAGTATGTGTGCGTGTGTGTGTGTATTTCTCTTGTAGGCATATTTTATTGAAAATGACAGAAAAGGATTAAGTTTTTAACATTTTATTCAGCTTTTCTTCTGGACACAACTGTAATTATAAGCAGTTTACAAACTGTCTAAAATCACTGTAAGTTCAATCTGAGTATTTTTGATCATTTTCAATCATTGTTGAGGATGTGGATATTGCTGTATTGCAAAGTGCTGGATTAATTCTAGACTCAAGGAAGTTTTAAGTGGGTGTTGACATCATGTGTGAACATATAGACCATTGATTTGAAAGTGTTGAGATAGCAGCTAAGGATCACATGACTGTGAATCCAATGAGGCTGTAGTTTGGCTTTGATTCTTTGTTTAATGGCATATCAACCTTCATGAGTTATATAATGCCAAAGTCATCCTTGTAGAAGAACAGAAGTATTATTTAATCCATAACTGGGAGAATAAGGGAGAGAGTTTCACACTTTTGTCAGGGGTATTAGTCTAAAAGTGAATGCAACAGTGAAGCTGGTTTCCTAACTCATTTACTATTATTCCGCAGTCCATTATGCAGCGGAGACTCTTCCGCTGAGGCTGTAGTAAGACTTTGTATTTGCATCAGATACAAGAAGAAAAAAAGAAGCAAAAAGGTTGAGCAACACTTTATCATATCCCCCCCACTCCCGCTCAGGCAGGATATGACACAAGGTCAATTTTTAAGCGGAGTTTTAATAGGTTTGAATTTAGAGTTTTCCTTCTTTTAGACCAGTTGCCTCACCAAGGCTGAAGAACCCAGTCTGTCCTACTATTTACCCATAGCTGGAGGGAGAATGATTGGATTCATACCTTTCCCAAGGGTATTAATGCTATGTGAAATGCAATCAGTCTCGTCCAGGATTTGAACTCGTGTCACCGTGTCCATTTCCTACAACGATAACCACCACGGGCACCTCCATAAAAGCAGCACTTTATTACTGTTTATATTTCATTGACTTGGTTTCTTTGTTTAATGGCATATCAACCTTTATAGGTTATTTTAATGCCAAAGCCATTCTTCAAGAAGAACAGTAGTGGTACTATTTAACCAAAAGCTGGGAGGATAAAGGGGTTCATACCTTTCCCCGAGAGTATTTATCCGAAAGTGAACATAATAGCATGACTGGGGTTTGAACTTGATTACCACGATTCTGAAGGTCAACGCTTTAACCATTACACCATGAGGACCCCCCCCCCACATTTCTTTTAATAGTGTAAGATTTCTTAAATAAAAGTGATACTAACCTGTGTATCAGTTACAGTGCTGGTAGCTAAAAACTCTTTTGCTAAATGAAAACGGACATTATTCTCGACCTTTAAAAGCATTTCAAGGATTGTAAACTCATCACTCGTTATGACAAATTCATATTTCCGGCCCAAAACCTGGTGGAGTAAAAAAGACAGTATATTTCACTTTTTCAAAATAATGAAATAATTTGAAAAGTATGGTACAAGGGTAGAAAAATCGAATTTGTACAATAAATAATGCAATAGACTACAATATATATATATATATAAGTAAAGGAATTTCGAGAAAGGGTAGGAAAAAGCAGAAAAAAATGAGAGGATAATAAAGAGGGAAAAAGATGCAGAGAGAAAGAAAGAAAAACGGATTTTAGAGAGATGAGAAGGTGTGAGGGATAAATTATCAATTTCATGCATGGGCTTTGTTTCAGGTTTTGTCTACTGTGCAGCAAACTAGAGTTATATTGGCACTGTCTATGTGGGAAGCAATACCATAACAAAATTAACTCCAAGAAATGACATGCTGTACTGATTGGCATTCACAATAGAAGCTTCAATACAAAGATTTCACAGTGTTTGGATGTCAATCTGAGGATTCAAAAAGTTGGATGAGTCCAATGGTTATTACAAAGGTACAGCAGCAGAAGGTTCGGTCTGATTATTTTGACAAGAAAACAATCAAATTTCTTGGTGAGATCCAGACCACAATGATACCAGCAAGTCAATCAGGTTCATAGCCAGGAACATAGGAGAGTGTAAGTTTCTTATCAGGGAAGTAGTGCATGAAGATATTTGGTATTTCTCATACAAGATGAGAAAGAGCCAATTTTTATCTCAGGCCAAGAAAAACGAGAGGAAAGAGTGTGCTACAAAATTTTTCAAAAACTCAAGTATCCCCTCCAACTAAACATGCTTTGATTTTTCTTAGATGAGAAAAATTTCTGCAAGGTGCAAATGGTGAACTCGCACAACTACTGACTTGTTCTATCCCCACAGGATGTACCAAACAAAACACCTAGTCAACAACATGGTGTTTAGGGTGGTCACTAGCAAGGGTGACATTAGATCTCATACATTGCCTCAGATCCAACAATGAGACTTATATCAAGATTCTGAAGTATAAATAAGTAATGTTCAACACTTACAAAGTAGTAATGTACATGCAAAGGCCACATCGCTTTTGCAATATACACACCCCTGATGACAGCCCAAGATCAGACAGAAAGTACTAGGGAGTCAATTAATCATAGGAGGTTTATAATGCAATTCTCGCTGGATACCATAAAATCGATGTGGCGACTTGAAAGGATAAATACAGAAATGTGTAAACAAAGGATGTCTATATTGTTTAATCAAATATGTATTAATGAAGAAATGCTGCTCAAATACATTATATATATATATATATATATATAAGACGCACAACTATATATATATATATATAAGAGACATTCTCCTATGGACACATTCACACAGATGCGCAAGCATAGAACGACCAGCTAGGACTTATCTACAATGCCTCTGTACAGACACAGGATGTAGCCTGGAAGATCTGCCATAAGCAATGGATGAGAAAGGGTTAAGGAAATCCATGTGAACATGATGATGATATACATAAACATAAAGACACACTATAATATAAAAACAAACATGCACACACACACACACAATAACATACATAAATATTTATAAGCATTATATATATATATATATATATATATATATACATATACACACACACACACACACAAATTATAATATGAAAATGTATAGATATGAAAAAGCAATGATTTTATTTGTATAGTTGCCAACATTAACTGTTTCCATAAATAAAATTATCCTATGAAGATTATGTCTTTTTTCATCTCTATAAATTTGCATACTTATATATATATATATATATATATATACACACACACATTTATATATATATATATATATACATACACACAGACACACACACTAAGGTATATACAAACAGTAAAATATATATAATTATAATCTATAAATAAATACTGCACAATATATATATATGCATAGACATATAAGGTTGGTTAGTTGGTTGGTTTTATGGCATATCAACCCTTTTCGTGTCATTTAATACCGAATTAAATTATAAACAATTCAGTTTAGTATAAGTATAGTTTTTGTTAATAATCAGTTAAATGACAAAACAGTTCTATTTCAAACAATTCAGTTTAGCATAAGTATGCAGTTTAAATATCAAAAATTATATCTTAGTCTAACAGTTCTAATTTGAACAATTCAGTTTAGTATAAGCATAGCTTTTGTTTACGCACAGTTAAATGTTAAAACAGTTCTTTTTCAAACAATTGCATTTTAGTTCTATTTGACCCATAGATAGGATCCTATCAGGTGCTACCACTCTGGGCCAAGGTAGACCTGGGAGTGAAGTCAATGAAGGGGTACCCCGCATTTCCCAAAGCTCCAGTATCACTGGAACCTCACCATCAGATTGTTTTGTGTCATATCCAGGACACTTATTGGAGGGGAGGGTTTTACCCCTCCGCAGAGAAGCGGTCAGCATATTCTACAGCCCCAGTTGATTGGGCAATACACATAAAATGTAAAAACAGTTTTATTTCAGATAATTCAGTTTAGCATAAACACGCAGTTTAAATGATACGTCAGATGATACTATTATCTCTTTGGTTTGGTTGGTTTGGTTTGTTTGGTTTTATGGCATATCAACCTTTGTAGGTTATTTAACGCCAAATCCATTTTTATGTAAATAATCTGTTTTAATTAAAACAGTTAAGTTTAGCATAAGTACACAATTTAATTGTAAAAAACATTTCCATTTCAAACTATTCAAGCAGTGATATGTAATAATTCAGTTAAGTGTAAATACAGTTTTAATGTCGAAAAACAGTTCTATTTGAAATAATTCAGTTAAGTTTAAGTGTAAGTACAGTTTAATTGTCAAAAACGTTTCTATTTCAAGCTATTCAGTTTACTCAATTCAGTTTAGCATAAGTATGCCATTAGTTCTATTTAACCCATAGATAGGGCCCTATCAGGTGCTACCACTCCGGGCATTCCCCAAAGCTCCAGCATTGCTGGAACCTCACCATCAGATTGTTTAGTGTCATATCCAGGACACTCATTAGGGGGGGTCTTACCCCTCTGCAGAGGTGCAGTCAGTGTATTCTACAGCCCCAGCTTACTGGGCAATATTATCTCTATGGTTGTATCATATTCCAGAGGAAATATCCAAAATGCTAGGAACATACTTTGACGATTTCCTTATGTGGTTCACCATAAAAGAATATAAAACAAATTGGAACAGTTGGAATTGTGATGGGATGTTTGGTGTCACCAATACTTTTCATTCTAGCAATGCAGCTGTTTCTAAAAGCGACAGAGAATAACGCTGAGATTGCTGAACTTGGTGGAGGGTTTCAAATGCCATCAGTGAAGGCATTCATGGATGACACTACAATTCTCTCATCCAAAGAACCTACTACTCACAAGATACTAAGCCTGATGGACAAGCAAATAATTTGGTGTAGGATGAAATTCAAACCCCAATAATCTAAAAGTTTCTCACTTAGGAAAGGAAAAGTGAATCAAAATATAAATTTTATCATAGGTGGTCAAAGAATTCCCACCGTGTCAAAAGAATTGGTGAAAAGTTTGGGATGTTGGTTTGACGAATCCTTGAAAGATATTAATCAAGTGAAAGAAATATCGAGAACATTATAAGAAGGTCTCCATAAGATTTATCAGAGTCTTCTACAAGGAATATTCAAGGTATGGTGCCTTCATTCAGCATATATTTATTCCGATGTTATTATGGCCGCTACTTGCATGAGAAATTGTGACAAGTACGGTTGAGTCAATGGAAGCTAAAATGAATAAATATACCTGAAAATGGTTGGGTTTACCCCCAGGCTTGTCTGATGTTGCTTTGTACTGCAGACAAGCAAAATTAAAATTACCATTCAAATCAATTATGGAGGAATTCAAATCTAGGAAAATTAGACTCCAAATGATGGTGGATGACTCAAAGGATAATGTGATAAAATCACTAAAGTCAACATTGAAAACAGGAAAGAAGTGGAAAGTTAGGGACACCATAAGAACTGCTAAAGACAACCTTGCTTTCAAGGAAATTATAGGACATACTCAAACTGGGAGACAAGGTTTTGGAACTAATGAAAAGCAATGGTGGTCAAAAACTAGCGGCAAAAATCGCCGGGATGTGGTCAATTCAGGATGTAAGGAGTGAAGTGGACAATTAAAGATTTATAAAAAGAGTTTAGCAATCTCAACAAGACCAATGGACAAACTGGGAAGAGACCAGGCAAAAGTCTATGACTTGGAATGACATATGACAGATGGATCCTCTCAGGTTGATAAATAGTGTCAGTAGCTAAAAGACATTTAAGTCCATTAGTACTGGTTTGAAAATTAATTCTGTTAAGTTTCAGTTGCATGTTTCTAATATGTAGAGCTTCGAGAACCTGTAGTTTTTTGTTTATTATTTTGATGTTCTAATATTGTTGTGTTGTTGGTGAGAATTTTTTGTAATTCTGTTGTTGGGCATGAATGTTTTTTTAAATGCTGAGCTATTGAACTTGTATTTATAGAAACCCATTTAAAAGCAAACGCTATACTCTCCAACGGTAAAGATGCTTTTACATAGAAGTAATATGCAAAAACAAAAGTCACATCACTTTTGTAATAGATCCTCCCCTGATGATGGCCCAAAGTCAGGCAGAAAGTACTTGGGATATATACAACTATGGACAATACATAAATCAATTCCCACCGAATACGATAAAAGCAATATGGCAATACAAACGGATCCAGAAGAAAATATGTAGACAGAAAATGTCTATTATGTTCAACAAAATTTGTATTAATGAAGAAATGCTGCCAATATATATATATATATATATATACACACACACACACACAAACTATATATATAGTAATTTATGAAGCTCTTTGTTTTGATGTGGCACAAGTCTGAATGAATGGGACACCCAATGAGACTCAAACTCACTTGTATAGGCTTGCTAACCATTACAACACCAGATATATGTGTGTGCGCACACACTATAATATATATAAATATATACACTCTTATATGTAAACACTATAATATCTATAAATGTATATACATAATATGTATTTTCTTTTCTCCCATTATTTAAAAAAAAAACATTGATCACTGTTCAAGGAACATATTTTACCATGTTAAAGTCCTGATGAAGATTTATTAAAACCCAAAAGTTTTAACATTCACTTTTCATCCTCATAAATTCATCACTTTTGGATTACTTTGTTTTTATCTTATATGGAATGTATGTGTGTGTGTGTGTGTGTGTATATATATATACATACATACATATTTTTTAGAGAGAGAAAGAGAGAGAGAAATGGTAGATTTTGGGAAATCTGACAAGATGATAAAAATAAGTGGAAAAATGAATAAACCAAACACTTACAGCAGGTTTAGTAGAAATATTTCTAAATTTATTCATTGAAGAACTTTCTCAGACTAAAAATCTTTTGAGTTTTCCTACATTTTAGCAATTACGGAAATAGATAAAATATTGGAGAAAATGTAAAAAGATATAAAAGAAGGGAAAGGGCCTAAAGACAAGAGACAGATAAGTAAAGAAAAGGCAGGGAAACAGATATAAGTTTGAGTGAAGGTGGTAGAGGTTATTGGTTTAGACTGACCATCTGGGTAGATGGTCAAGGCTAGGTGCTATTCAAGTGTATCAGGTTTCTCATGTTCACATGTATGTATATATGTGTATCTTGGCAGCATTTTCTTTTATGAACACACATACACCTAATTATGTATATATACTATGATATTGAGCATTGTTTTTATCTGATATCAGATTGCCATAATACCAAGTCAGAGAAGAAAGAGCTACTTCAAACTCACAGCCACTAAAATAAGCTGATGTGCTTTTTAGCTTGCATATATCTAAAAAGGACATTGAAAAAGCATAAGTAATCTCTTACAAGTGCAATCTTCTTAGCAGTGAGGACACGACGACAACACTGCTTTCCCTGCACACAAAGGCCGTACAATTGTTCCATTATGGTGATTTTCTGTTCTTGTTCAGGAGTCAAAGTTAAATTGCCGACACCTGTAAGACTACCTAAACTGGCTGAAATTAAATAAACAACATCATCATCATCAAGAAAAGGTTATACATTTCAAAAAGACTTGTTACATTGTGTGTGTATGTTTGTTAGGTTTTATGGCATATCAACACTAGTAGGTTATTCAAAGCCAAATCCTGTTTGTCTATATATTAAATATATATGATTTGTACACTAATAGTTAGTGAGTAACATTTTTAAAGAATCCAGATTGATTTGGTTTCTACACATTTAAATGGTTATACAAGATCTGTAAGCGAATAGTTTGGAGGTAATTTTATTTTTAAAAAGTTAGACTTATTTGTTTGCACACAATTAAGCATTACTATTGTTTGCATACAGTCATATGGTTCCAAGTATTGCTATGTAATACCAATAATTCAATTGTTGCATACAGTTAAATGGTTTCAAGTATTGCTATGTAATACCAATAATTCAATTGTTGCATACAGTTAAATGGTTTCAAGTATTCTACACTAATAGTTTTATTTGCACATAGTTAAATGGTTCCAAGTATTGTTTTGTAACATGGACAATTTAGTATCAGTCATTTGTTTGCAGATAAATAGTCAAATAGTTCTGTTTGACTGATAGATGGGACCCTATCAGGTACTACCACTCTGGGTCAAAGTGGATCTGGGAGTAATGCCAATGAAGGGGTACTCCACATTCCCCAAAGTTTCAGAATTGAAGCCTCATCATCATATGCAGTTTAGTATCATACTCAGGACACTATATTGTGTGTGTATGTTTGGTTGAGTTTCATGGCATATCAACTTTTATGGGTTACCTAATGCCAAATTGGTAGCATTATTTTTAAATGAGCCACAGCTCATATATATATATATATATATATATATATATATATATATATATATATATATAAATAAATCAAGAAAGATTATAGTATAGAAAAAAAAAAAGAAGAAATCTAGATTTTTGAAACATGAAAATCAGTAAAATATATCCACCATGGCTTTTTATGAATATACTCTGAGACAAGATTTCTATAAAATAAAATTCTATTGATGTCACTGTAAAATCTATACGTCTCCTGCTTTTCATATATATATATATATATATATATATATATATATATATATAGTATTTTCTAGCTACCTTTTGATTATCACAAAAGTCACATCTGTTTTTTTGTCTTATACCCCCTCCCGCTTGCTCTCTCATGTATATATATATATATATATATATATATATATATATATACACACACACACACACATTATAATATGGAGGCATATTACCCTGTCTGGGGTTATTTTATGCTTAGCAGTTAGGGAATTGTGTCCTAACAAATTCATATTTATATTTTCAGTTGTTTCTTAAGAATTCTTTGTTCACAGTTATGATATCAAATATTCCTATTTAGTACAAATAATTTGCACAAAGCTGGTTTCAAGTATTCCTATCAAACACTAATAATTTATATAAAGTTATAGGGTCTTAAGTAATTGTTTCTATCTAATAATAATCATTTGTTTGTACAGTCATATGGTTTTAAATAACTAATAATAATAATCCTTAGTAAACAATATTTACTTGAAGCTATAATAGTTTCAAGTAACTATTCTTAATACAATTTTCATATACATGGCAACAAGTATTCCTATCTAATATCTGATGATTTTCAAACAGATCTATTTGACCCATAATAGGTATTACCACACCAAGTCAGAGTGGACCAGGGAGTAATGGCAATGGAAGAGCGACTCTATACTCCCCAGATGTTTACAACTGGAGTTTCATTGCCAAATACTTTTTAGTGCCATACCCAAGATGCCCCATTTTGGGGAGAGAATTAAACCTCCAAAAAGGATTCTAAGTCCCAACAACAGGGTATCCAATCAAAAACAACTAACCCTTACACAATTATAGGGTTTAAATTAACAATTCCTAATTAATAATAATCATTTATTTGCTTTCAATTTTATGGTTTCAAGAGACTAATAATAATCCCGAAGTTTTAAGACTTCCCAACATTAATAATTCTATTTGATAATAATCATTTGTTTGTACGCAGTTATATGGTTTCAAGCATTCTGATCCAACACCAATAATTTGCAAAAAAATGATATGGTTTCAAGCGTTCCCAACATTAATAATTCTATTTAGTAATAATCATTTGTTTGCACACAGTTATATTTTCATGTATTTTTGTCCCATACTAATAATTTTCAAACATCTTATTTGACTCATAGATGGGACCCTAACAGGTACAACTTAGGATTAAAGTGGACCTGGGAATAATGGCAATGAAAGTGACTATTAACTCAAGAGCTACAGAACTGGAACCTGATCATAAGATGCAATTTAGTGTCATATCCAGAACACTGCTGGAAATGGCATATCAATTATGGCATTTATAATTGCAAATAAATATTTCTTTCAAGGGAGATAACTATTAGCATTTAATAGTTATCTCCCTTGAAAGAAATATTTTCTTTAGACGTAGGACATTCCGTTGGGTTGGTGGTGGGTTCTTACTCCCACTGCAGTATATTCTAAGCCCTGCTGATAGGGTGAGTCATAAATGATAAAATCATTTATATATATATATATATATATATATATATATACTGACACTTCTGTTTATGGTTTTCTTATGGTGGTGTGCTTTTTGTCTTGATTGGTTAAGATTATATAAACGTGAAATGTCTCTAGATGTGTTTCCAGTTAGAACTCAAAAATGACAATTCACAACTAAAACAATATATATTTTGATTTAATATTAACCATGGCAAAGTTTTTATAAGTGAAGATATTAGTACATTAAAAAACAAAGACATTTTAGCGTTTCAAATGTTTAAGCAAAGTTATGATAAAAATATATTTGAAATATAAGACATACAAATCAAACTGTTTTTTTGTAAAAAAAAAAAAAATTTGTTTTACCATTGGATAACCAAAACAAAGATGGCCAAGTTGGTGGGAGAAGGCTTTGGTCATATTCCATGATATCAAGTATTCCTTATAAAAATAAAGTATAAACAGATTTGACCTATTGATGGATCCAAACAGTTATGTCCACTCTGACCCAGAGTGGACATGGGAGTAATGGTAATGAAGGGTTACTTCACACTTCCCAGAACTAAAGCTTCATCACTAGATGCAGTTTTTTGTTTGCTTGTTAAGATTATAGACAATAAAAGGAAGAAATTGACTTACCATTGGATAACCGAAACAAAGACGGACCATTGCTGAGTTGACGGGAAAATCCTGTGGTCGTGTTCATATTGATATCAGCAGATTGACTCAGCAACAGTTTCAGTTCTGGAACAATCTCATCTACAGAAATGGATCCAATGCTCAATCGAATGCAAGTCTGCCAGAAAAGGGTTGAAAATAATGAAGATTGAAAATTTGAGCGACACATTCCAGAGTGAATATCTATGCTATGCCCCCACCTCCTAAACATATTAAAGAAACTGTGAAATTGTATTTTGAATCAAGAAAAACTTATGTGGTAACTTTTCGAATGTTCATTTTAACAGGTCAATGGGGAAGATTGCTTGAGTTGGATGCAATATCATGAGTGGGACCAGCATTTCAAATTAAGAAGTGCACACACTACACCTGATCCCAAGTCTGTGCAACCTTCCATGTCAATGGATGACTATCACATTGAAAATATTTGGTAAAACTATATATATATTATCCAAAGCCAAGTTGGCTGATGGTGGGAATGATTCTATTTTAGGATTTTCTTTTTTCAATATCCTTGTAATACAAAAATCCAACAAAGAGCTTAATGTAATAAATTAAAATACAAAGCAAATAATTTCATATAAAAGAAAAAAAAACCTTTAAAAATCTCTCATATTTGTTTGTGATAATATTTATTTCAGCAGACCTCCTCTTTTTTTTTTTTTTTTTTTTTAAATATTAGATCTGCATCTTCAGACAAAGAAATGATGAGAATTTTTCATTTCTTTGTTCTATTTTCATATTTATATTTTTCCACTTGGGATTGTTGTGTAAATTCTAAATTCTTCACATAACCATAACCCTCTTCAAGTTCACTCCATTTCAGTTTTGGTATAAAATTTCATCAAAATTAAATCCTAATAAAATGTATTTTGTGATCACATTTCCTTGTGGGTTATTTGATACTGAAATTTGATTTATTTGTAAATGTTTGATTATAATTATAAGTAAAGTTGGCGACCTTAGTTGAGGGTGACCCGAAGGCTCCTTTTTCAATAGCTACTACACTGAGGTGTAGGGGAGGGCACTACTTCTTTCCTTGGATTGCTTCACTTTACCCTTGATCCTTACCTTATAATCTTATAATGCTGAGAGTTAAGCAAGGTGGCATCAAGTTCCATTTTTTGAGTCTTTGGCATGACTCAACCTGGTATTGAACCACTGTCTCCAGGACCATTGGTGAATACTCTACTTACTAGGCCAAAAGCAGTAATATTTTCAATGTTCTATTGCAATAATTTCTAAAACTGTACATTTTTTATTTGTTTATAATAATCCTTTGTTTGTAAAGTTATATGGTATTAAATATTCCTATCATTTATACACAATTATATGTTTCCAAGTAACTATTCCTATACAATAATAATATTCATCTATGATGATTCCAAGCATTATCATCCAATATTAATAATTTTTAAACAAATCTATTTGAAATCATAACAGATATTACCACTCAGGGTCTGATTGAACCTGGGAGTAATGGCAACAAAGGGAAACTCCACACTCCCCAGATCTCTAGAACTGAAGCCTCACCAGCAGACAGTTTCATGGTCATACCTAGGACATCACTTTTTTTTTTGGTTGGGTGTGTGTGTGTGTGTGGGGGGAAGCATCTTACCCATCTGCAAAGGATGCAGTTGGTATTTTCTAAGTCCTGCTGACAGGGAAATTCAGCATTTGGGTCTTAAAAATAGTTCATCTCCCATTGTTTGGTTTGATTGTGTTTTATACATATCAACCCTTGTGGGTTATCTAATGCCAAATCATTATATATATATATATATATATATATATATATACATACACACCATTTGTAAGCAAATAGTAGGTAACATTTTTAAATGAGCCAGAGCTCATTTGTTTGCACACAGTTAAATGGTTTCAAGTATTGCTAATACTAATAATTCTAGATAGTTTAAAGTATTGCTATCTAATACTAATAATTCTATTTGATATTAATCATTTGTTTGTACACATTTGAATAGCTTCAAGTACTGCAATTTAACATTAGTAATTCTATTTATCAAGTATTCCTATCTAATAACACTAATAATTCTATTCAACATGATCCATTCATTTGCAACAGTTAAGTGGTTTCAAATATAGTAAATGATTAAACAGTTTTATTTGATCTGTAGATGGGACCATAACAGCTATTACCACTCCAGGTCAGAGTGAATCTGGGAGTAATAGCAAAAAAAAGGATACTACACATTCCCCAATGCTCCAGGATTAGAGCTTTAACATCAGATGCAGTTCAGTGTTATACCCAAGACACTCATCAGGGGAAGGGGTTCTTACCCCCTGCAGAGAAGCAGTTGGCATATTTTACAGTATATTCTGACTGGATGGCATCTTCCATCATATAATAATAAAAAATCTATTGTTACATATTTTCTACAATGTGAAACATATGATCATTTTATAAGAAATATATACCAATTCCAAGCAAGTGTGTGTGTGTTTGTGCATGCATATATGCAAGTTTGTATATTGAAAAAAAGAAAAAAAAAAAAAAATGAACCCTGTTTTATAATTAAATGCATTCTCAGCTGTCAACATTTTGCCCCACCCACTAAAAAAACAAAACAAAAACAAAAAAAAATAATGATAAACAAACAAACCCACACATTTCACAATCTTATTTTTCTGACTGGAATTGTCCTTTAAGTAATTTCTAATCATAGCACAAACTTTTGATATTTTCAGGATTTAACAAATTCACAAGAGAAGTTAAGATCAATGTAACAATATTTCAAAAAAAGCAAAGTAAAAAAAAAAAAGAAAAAAAAAGCAAATAAATTGTTTATTAC
The DNA here is from genome assembly GCA_963585895.1 of Sepioteuthis lessoniana. Taxonomy (NCBI): domain Eukaryota; kingdom Metazoa; phylum Mollusca; class Cephalopoda; order Myopsida; family Loliginidae; genus Sepioteuthis; species Sepioteuthis lessoniana. The sequence goes on along the minus strand of OY757932.1, from coordinate 536,219 downwards.
TGACCAGTATTATGGCAAGGTCCTGGCTGTAAAAACAAAACTCAGCAGCAATTCGACAGCAATCAGAGAGACGAGCCTCATCTAATAATTCTCCAATAAGAAGGCTCAATGCACGCTGCTCCTGTAACAAAATTATATATATATATATATATATACACACACACACAGCAAATTTTAAAATGGAAACACAAATCAGATTGTTATTTATATGATTGATCGATTTTAATGGCATGTCAACACATCTAGGGTTTTTTATGCCAAGAGGTTAGGGAATAGCATTCACTATACATTTATATTTTCATATTTTGTGTAGTTTATATTTAGGTCTAGAGAGTTCATCTTCCATTGTATGATAATAATGATCACAAAATTAATACAATAGTAGACATGACTGGGTAGAATTTTTTTGCATATGGTAATATAATAGATGAGACCGTAATAGAATCAAGTAGACAAGGGAGTAATGACAATGAAAGGGTACTACACATTCCACAGATCTTCATAAGTGGAGCCTCACCATCAGATGCAGTTTAGTGTCATGTTGGGGAAATTTTTCTTTGTTAAGTGGACAAATTGCCTCCTTTGGTTCAAAGTGTATCTCAATAAGAAAGAATATAAAAATTGATGGAGACTACTTACACTGTCAGAAAACTCACTGGGCTTTTGGGATACATTTGGCATTTTCCCATGTTGTAGAAGTTCTGTCTTGAGGGCAGAAGTTTTCAGGCGGCTTGGTGGTGTTTCTTCAAGTCCAACAAACATTTCATCAATAGGAGCTACCAGTGAAGGGATTCGCTGAAACACACATAACAAATTTTATTATTGCCACTGATATTCAATACTTTTAAAAGTTACTAAACAACTTGATAAACCGATGATATTGATGATTTTATTGAGGAAGGAGTGAAGGATTCTAATTATTTCACAGTTAACAGTTGTCCATAATGATACTTCTATTAAAGAAGTTGGTTGTCTTTCATGGCATATCAACCCTCATAGGTTATTTAATGCCAAATTCTGTTATATATATATATATATATATATATATATATATCAAATATATACATGATTTGTAAACAAATAGCTCATAGGTAACATTTTTAACAATCCAGAACTCACTTGTCTGCCCACAGTTAAATGGTTTCAAGTATTGCTTTTAATACTAACGATTCTATTTAACATAATTCATTCATTTGCACACAGCTAATAGTTCCAAGAATGTCTATGTAATACTACATTAACATCGGTTATTAGTCTGTACACAATTAAATGGTTTTAAGTATAGTAAATAATTAAATGTTTTTATTTGACGCCTAGATGAAACCCTAACAGGTACTACTATTCTTGGTCAGAGTGAACCTGGGAGTAATGGAAATGAAGGGGTACTCCACATTTCCCAAAGCTCCAAGACTGGAGCCTCACCATCAGATGAATTTTAGAATCATATCCAGGATATGTATTGAGGTGAAAGTGTCTTACCTCTTTGCAGAGATGCCATCAACATATTCTATAGCCCCAACTAACTGGGCTAAATTTATAGTGTCACACAAGAACTAATATTTTTTTGGACGAAGAAAAAGAAAAAAAAAAGGAGTCTGGTATACAAAAAAAAAAAAAGAAAAAAAAAAAGAAAGAAAAAGAAAATGGTGAATCAAACAACAATAAAATAAAAGTGATGTCTTAAATGAGCAATAGCCTACCTCAATCTTTGGTACCCTGGCCATGATACGGCAGTACCACATCTTGTGACTGAGTTCATTGACCGTATTTGCATAAAGATTTCCTGATGGATCTGGAGCATCAAGTAAACTCTTCACACAAAGTTCGTACATTATGGCTTGTTCGTTCATATTGCTACTGCCATTCTGACAAAGTCTGATCTCATTCTGAAAAGCAAGCAAAATTCTTATCAAATCAAGCAATTAGTTTTGTAAACAGTTCATCGCAAGAGTCCCGAACTTTTTAAGACCCAGGAACGCAAAAGCTTAACACAATAAAAACAGAAAAAGAAAAAGCCACTTAAATTCACAAGGTATCAATCATAATTAATGAGACATTTGATGTTGTTTGCAATCATTAAAAAGCTGTAATATCAGGGTTAAATGAAGAGGTTGACAGAAGGAGGACATCAGACAAGTGAGGATTTGACAGCTATGAATGTGGCTTACTCTTGTTAGGTTTTATTTCAGAGAATCACTCACAGAGCGATATGTAGTGCCAAACATGCCCATGACTTGCTGGCTGTGGGTGATAAGGTTGGGAAATTGTCCAGATGGAAGCACATGGTTCTAGTAGAAACTGAAGATGTGGCAAGCAAGAAACTTGGATTTCAAATCTTCTGAAGATCAATGAGTTCCATCTGCAGTTGGAATGGTTATTCTTCAGAGTCAACATCAAAAGGCAAAAGGAAAATTTTGAAAGTTAGGTGAAGGATCATATGAATGAGCCTTGAGGACTGCATGTAATCTGCAGGCTGTGAATTGAGGAACCTTGATTAACTAAAAGAGTAGAAAGGTATGATGGTAAGGTTGTCTGTTGACAGGTGACACTATATAACCTAATATATATCAAGAAACGGTTGCTATGACATCTAACGGCCGTAAGTAAATGCTTTTTTAAATCACAAACTGCACCAAAATGAAGATGAACGAACGTCTAATGTAATGTCCGCTTTTAGTTGATCTTATGTATACATAGATTTTTTTTTTAAATACCCTATCCGGTGGCAAAAGCTGCTCGGTAGCGCCAGGAGTGGCAGTACCGCCTTGAGCTACCGAAACTGTGTTATCACCCTGGATGGCGGCTGATGAGGCTAGGGTATCGCACGTGCTTCCACACGTTGTATGATGAAAATTTGAACACTAAGACTCTCTGGAAAGCAAGATGACTCTTTGGAAAGACAAAGTGACTCTTCAGAAAGTTGGAGTGACATCCTGGAAAGACAGGAATTTTAACAAATATGGATAATACAATGAAAGAAAAATGCCCTCAGGGTGTCTGTAGCGGGGAGGGAGAATATATCACCCATTTTACTTGCTCCTACGGTAACGATCTGGATATGTACCCGGCTACAACGTGTGATTGCGGTAGAAAATTCAACAGCTTGCGAGGAGCATGAATCCACAAGGCGCGCTGGTGCGAAGAATGTAATTCTCCTGCCGGAGAATGTAAATAGATTGATGGGCCTATGAGTCAGGTTTACCCCCACAGTATTCACAAGCCCATTGCTGACCATCAGCATCCTGGAGACATTTTTTGCAAGCCAAGAATTTAGTGGCCCAAGGGTAATCAGATAGCTACCTGGACTAACTTAGACCAGGAGCTTTCTTTTTACTCACCACCCATCTTGAGGGCCCAGTGATCAACAAATAAAATCTTTTAGCGGAATTATATATAACGTTTGTCTCGAGTGCTTTTGGGCAGTAACGCATAAATGAAAGAAAATGAATCGAAAAGATAACGGATATAGAAAGGATTTCAACACAAATGTTATACACATGTAACCACCATTCTCGTGTAATTACGCAAAATCAAGAAACGGTTGCTATGACATCTAACGGCCGTAAGTAAATGCTTTTTTAAATCACAAACTGCACCAAAATGAAGATGAACGAACGTCTAATTTAATGTCCGCTTTTAGTTGATCTTATGTATACATAGATTTTTTTTTTTAAATACCCTATCCGGTGGCAAAAGCTGCTCGGTAGCGCCAGGAGTGGCAGTACCGCCTTAAGCTACCGAAACTGTGTTATCACCCTGGATGGCGGCTGATGAGGCTAGGGTATCGCACGTGCTTCCACACGTTGTATGATGAAAAAAAAAAAAAAAAAAAGAATATAAATTCAAAACTCTGAATCTGACTGAAGTTGGCATGGTCACCAGTCAATGGCATGAGAGAAGAGCTGTATTGGATATAAACAGAAGCCTGCTAATTTCTCTCAGAGAGAGAGAGAGGTCAGAACCAGCAACATTGAAGAAACAAAGATAGGAATATTCAAGTTACAAGCCAAGAAGTTTGTCGTACACACACACACACCTCCCTTCATCACAAGTGAGCTGAAACTCTTTCAGTGGAATGTTTTTCCAACAACTAAGAAAATAGACATTGTGTCCTACTTAGAACTATTTGTTGCAGTTGATTTACTTAGGTCTAACTGCCTAAACATATTTGCTTGCAACCAAATTGTTTAAAAGCGATTGGTTGTAGACGGACATGCACTATTTTAAAATTTTAATTGGAGTTATCTTAAAATTATTAAAATTTAGAAATCAGTCCAAAAAATTAATGCATAAAAAATAAAAAAAATCAATTGATGTTATTATCATTAAGGGTTTTTATATTATTGTCTTCATCTTTGTTATTTCCACCAAAGAGCGAAACGAGCTGGCACTTGAGCAGTGGCAACGGCAACAGCAGCAAGCAAGGTAGAGATAATGCAGGCTGCAGTGCATTCTTTCTTTTTGGGGTTCACTTTTTCGTCTTCATGGTCATCACCACTGCCACCCCACCGAAAACAACAATGGGCGGGCCAACAACGGTTCCTTTTCTCTACACAAAGTCAATGGAGTTGATTTTGCTTGCTGTCATTGCCGTCGCTACCGCTCAAGTGCCAGCTCGTTTCGCTCTTTGGTGGAAATTAAAATAAAGATGAAGACAATAGTCCGAAAACCCTTAATGATAATAATCAGCAAGCTTCATCTTAGAAATTTAGATGATCAATTGATGTTGTTATATCCCACCCAGATTATCCTTCTCCTGGATTAAATAGATAAACATATTTCCAGATATTGTTGTAGACTCTTTTTAGCCTCTAAAGAGTAATCGGGTCACATGAATTTAAGTATACATGCAATTTTTTTTTTTTTTTTTACATTTCCAGTCTACCCTACTGGTGGGATTCTTTTCTTTAAGCGTGATGGTAATTTCATATCTGCAAGAAGAGATGGACATATGACTACTAGCAAAAATTATAGAATCAGCATAGAGTTTATTTCTTAAATTTATTTAGCAGTAAATAAACTAATAACACATAAGATGCAAAACATTTCCAATTTAATAGCTGAACATTCTGGCTTCATAAAATATACCTTAAATAAACTAAATTGACTCATTTAACGGTAGATATTTTTTCTTATCACTCTGCAGGAGAGTTGCTATTGGTGTATTCTAGGCCCCATGAAAAGGGCACTGCTTAATTTAGTTAATTGTCAATGGCCTGAATGTTTAAGTTCAAATCTCTGGGACCAATTTCCCTAAATCACTGGACAAATAAACTCTTTTTATATGCAGTCAAAAAGCACATTTAATAAAATATATACTTAAATTCACATGTCCTGAACAGATTTTTAAAAAACAATTTTATTAAACATTTAACACTAAAGTGTCCGGTGTGAAGTCAAGTCATTCCATCAAATATATTACACAAGTGTTTTGGATCATTTTCTGAATTATCGAATATTTTGAAATAAAGTATATTCAATATCGGATAAAAGAAACCAATCATATATAAAAAAAAAAAAAAAAAAAAGAAACCAACACTATACATGAAAAAAGAAACACTATATATAAAGAAACCAACCATATAAAACTGGACAATTTTCATGGGTGACACACCATGTTTGGTGAAATTGTTGAGGCATTCTTTCCAGAAATTGATGCGAACCAATTCGGAAAGCCAGGCATGACTCTTCTGTAGTTCCTCTTTTTCATTAATAACCTTCAAAGAAAAAAAGTTTGGAAATAAAAATCAATTTTTTTTTCAAAGAACTGTAAACTAATATTTTTCTTTTACCTTAAAAATCAATGCAAAAACCAAAACAAGAGAGAAAAATTTGGTATTTAAATTTTTAAATTTCAATATGAAAATCAGAGAATATTTCTAAGCATCCAAGCATTCTCTTACTATAACATTAGAAAAAAAATAGCTAAGTGTTATATAAATTGTTTTAAATTCGGGAATAATGCAATTTCCAATCCAAAGTTTAAAATCCAACAGTTAACTTTTAGTCTAAGACCAACTTTTAATGCTAAGTCAACAATAAAAAGGCTAAGAGACACAGGAACTATGAAAATGAGGAATCTGAAAGACAATATTAGTAAAAAGGATTAAAATGTTGCAGGTTTGAAAATCCAATGGTTGACATTTAATCTTAGATCAACTTTTAATATAGAGTGTTAGCCAAAAAAAGCTTTAAGATTTTCAAATGAATAAGTTTTCATTTTTCTTTAAAGTAATCATAAAGGCTATATACAGTGTTCTTTCTATGAGTTATTTGAAATTAATCCTAAGTTGAAAAAAAAAAAATGAAAAGAAAAGAAAAGGTAAGACTTAGTATATAGAATAAAGGACAAGAAAATCTAAAAGTAGAAATTGGTTTCTATAAAAGATTCACTCAAATATTAAAATTGGTGGTATTTGTTAGTCACTTCTGATTATAACCAAGACAAGCCTGGGAAATAAGGTTGTATAAAGGACCAGCAGTTACTCATGAAGCAAATATGCCCACCCCCTCTGTCCATCATCAATGTTGTCTAAAGGTAAGAGCTGATGCTATTTGGTCTCAGTGTTATCGCAGGAATTGACAGACTGAAATTGAAGATGATATTTGCTTCAAGGGCTCTAATTTCTGGTTTCAAATTCACAGTTTTCCTTCTCCTTGATTGGTTACTCACCAAAGCCTAGACTCCTGTTTGCCTTACAATTTTACTTAAAGTTAGGGAATTTCCAAAATTAAAAAAACATTTGATTCTTAAAAAGATTTTCTTAATTAGACAAAAAAAAAAAAAAAAAAAAAAAAAGAAGAGAGAGAGAAAAATGAATCATTTTTCTTACCTCTTTCATGGTGACATCCTCATGACTGATTTTAGCAAATTCACACAGCATGCGGGCATCATCATAAAGTTTCTTGTTAACTATATTTGTGACCAATGGCTCAAGCTGTGAGATGAGGAGCTTCTGGTCACTGACCAGGAATAAATGGAAGGAAATTGATAATTGGTTCTCGTGCAGGATTTGAGCCACTTTTAATAACTGACTATAATTCAGACCTACAACAAGAACAAAAGAACAGGTTTACAACAGAAAATTGCTTATATAATATTAATAAAAAGAATCGTCCAAATCCCAACACAAAGTATCACAATTGATCATCAGGCAAGTGATGATGTATTAATCATTTCTTTTTAATTTTTCTTATCTTAATTTTATGATATTTTTGAATTGAACATTGTTTTGTTTGCTACCATTGGCACTGGTGGTTTAGTTTTTAAGACAATAGTATTTATTTTCAAGTAAAAATACACGTTTTAAATTGTTTTTCAAGTAAAATACATTTTTAAGTGATATTTGTTGTCAATAATAATGCCATAAAGTGAATGCATATTTATAAGAGTGTTTATTTTCAAGTAAAATAAAGGTTTGTTTTAAATGTTATAGTCCAGCTCATTAGTAACTACGTCACAGGGATCTATTTTATTTTTTACTTTTTTTTAGATGAAGTATTGTTAATCATTATTATTAATGTTAATTAGGATTTTTTTCATCTTTTAAACAAACAGCAAATAAATAAAGAACTAAACTATGAAAACAACTCTTATTGGTGAATCCTAAATAACACCTACAATTCATCATCTATTTTATCTCTGGTCCATTGGAACAAAAAATAAGTTAATTAATATTGTTTGTTATGCCTCCTTAGGCATCTCCTTTTTTTTAGTACATGAAAAAAAGAGAGAAGGAAGAGAGAGAGAGAAAATCTTTACACAGAATACACACACACAATATTAATACTATATATATATATATATATATATATATATAAAATTCTGTCAAGTAATTCATCCAATAGCTCCCCAAAATCACCTCTTAAATTCTTTTTCTAACCATTATTTATGAAATCATCCAATTTAATTAAAATTTTTTTCGACATTATTGCTGTTTTTGATCTGATGAGGCATTTTGTTCCAAAATACATTAATTAGAAAAAAATCCAATTTGTTGATAGACTTAATTTTTGAAATCTGTCTTGATAATTTCCAGTAGCTAGATAGTTTTTAAAAGCATATCAACCAGTATAGGGTTATTTTATTCCTAAAGGTTAGAGAATTATGTATGTTGCATGTTTATATTTACATGTTTTTGTTTAGTTGTTAAAGAGTTTTTTGCTCAGTTATAAATCAAGTATTCTTATTTAATACAAATAACTTTCACATCTATTTAACTTAGAGATTAGACCCCAACAAGTACTACCATTCTGAGTCAGAATCAACCAAGGAGTAATTGCAATGATGGAGTACTTCAAACACTCCTCACCAAAACTGGAGCCTCACTGTCAGATGCAGTATAGAATCATACCCAGGACACCTTCATTTTTTTTTGGAAGGGTCTTACCTCTCTGTAAAGGGATACAGTCAGAAAACAAAGAATAATAAAGTAAATTAATAAAAGAAGCAAAATTTAGTCAAAGAGGTTGCATACCAGGCAGTGATGTGAACACCGAGGCAATGTTGCATTCATGTAAGTATTTGAGAAGTTGCAGGATATCATAAATGTTAAGAAGATTAGCCAGCAGATGGCGTACCAGGCACTGACAGGTGTGTTCTTGCCAGTGGAGATCCCCAACCATGCAAAAATTTGGTGGCATCTGGCTGACAGAAGCACGTTCTCCTTTAGGCTACCAAAGATGTAAAAAAAAGAAAGAGAAACAATAAATTCTTGTTCATATTTCCAAGATGAGGAATTATCATTATTATACACTGAATTATTCAAATTATTTGCAGACATAAAATAGTACACAAAACATTTATACAACTGGGTTAAAAAAAAATATATATTATATTGTTACTTTATTAATTCTGCCAATTAATTCTCATGGTCTGCAGAGGTTAATTGGCAGGGTCCTTCTCCTCTCCCATAACCTATTAAGTCATCAAAGTGCCATATTATTTCTCTCATGGTCTGCAGGAGTTAATTGGCATTGCCCTTCTCCTCTCCCATAACCTGTTAAGTCATCAAAGTGCCATATTATTTCTCTCATGGTCCGCAGGGGTTAATTGGCATTGCCCTTCTCCTCTCCCATAACCTATTAAGTCATCAAAGTGCCATATTATTTCTCTCACGGTCCGCAGGAGTTAATTGGCATTGGCCTTCTCCTCTTCCATAACCTGTTAAGTCATCAAAGTGCCATATTATTTCTCTCACGGTCCGCAGGAGTTAATTGGCATTGGCCTTCTCCTCTTCCATAACCTGTTAAGTCATCAAAGTGCCATATTATTTCTCTCACGGTCCGCAGGAGTTAATTGGCATTGGCCTTCTCCTCTTCCATAACCTGTTAAGTCATCAAAGTGCCATATTATTTCTCTCACGGTCCGCAGGAGTTAATTGGCATTGGTCTTCTCCTCTTCCATAACCTGTTAAGTCATCAAAGTGCCATATTATTTCTCTCACGGTCCGCAGGAGTTAATTGGCATTGGCCTTCTCCTCTTCCATAACCTGTTAAGTCATCAAAGTGCCATATTATTTCTCTCACGGTCCGCAGGAGTTAATTGGCATTGCCCTTCTCCTCTCCCATAACCTATTAAGTCATCAAAGTGCCATATTATTTCTCTCACGGTCCGCAGGAGTTAATTGGCATTGGCCTTCTCCTCTTCCATAACCTGTTAAGTCATCAAAGTGCCATATTATTTCTCTCACGGTCCGCAGGGGTTAATTGGCAGGGCCCTTCTCTTCTCCCATAACCTGTTTAGTCATCAAAGTGCCATATTATTTCTCTTAGTGCTCATGATGCAATGGTCATCATTGTAGAAATTGGACAAAGCAAATTGTTCTAATCCTGGATGAGACTGTTTGCCTTTCGCATAGCACTAATACTCTAGAGAAAGGTATGAACCCAACTATTTTCCCTTCAGCTATGGGTAAATAGTAGGGCAGACTGGGCTCTTGAACATTGGTATGGTAACTGGTCAAGGAGAATGTAAACTCTGAATTCAAACCTGTTAAACTTTGCTTAAAAAATAGACCTTGTATCACACATCTTGCTTGTATGAAGTGGTTGATAAATACATGCTATTTCCCATCACAGAATCTCTCTTGGCCGAGTGCTCATCTCCTTTTCCATAACCTATTAAGTCATCACAGAGTGCCATGCTGATTAATTCCTCTTTCAAGACATTATTCAGAGCAAAGAGGGTAACTTGAGGGTTACTATCTCCTTTCTAATTAATCTGTGGTAGGTTCTACTAGGTTGTGTGGTACCGGCAGCAATGAACAATCTTTAAACTGATTGATTATCAAATGCTCAAAATGGACTGCTTTCTTAAAAATCCAAAGGCTCTAAATGCTATTTATTCACAACTAGAAGTAGAAATACATCTATTTAATGAAAAATTGATAATTATAGCAAACTTTGCATTTATATTGTACTTAGATATAAAAGTGCTTGGTGTTAGTGAAGATATTAAAATATTTTGTTCAAATTAAATGGATCCTGATGAAGATCTGTGGGTGAAACGAGTGTGCTTTTTTTTTTTTTTTTTTTACCTTGGAAAGAAGAGAATGTTTAAACTGTTCCAGAAGACTCTGACATTCTGAATAATTGTGTTTCTCAATGCAACAAGATAAAAACTTGAGGAAAAAAGCCAATGGAGTATCCTGAAAAGCAAAAAAAAAACAAATATAAAATTACATGAGCTTTAAAAAATACAGGTAGTTTCAAAAGAGATTTTGCATGAACATTAAAAGTTGATTGAAATACAAAAATATTTCTGATAAACTTAAAGAGATGACATATCATTTGATACTTCATAAATACATATCAAATGGTACTAATAAATATCAAATAAATAGATATCAAATGGTACAAATAAAATTTCAATGTTATTATTTTGATGTAGCAATGAATTGTAAATGATTTTTATAGTAAAAATGCATTGGAAATCATTTTACTATAGTAATGCACTGAAAATGATGTTTTCAATAAAAATATCTTGGAAATGATTTTATTATAGAAATGGTTTGGTTTAGTTGTGTTTATGACATATCAACCCTTGTAGGTTATTAATGCCAAATCCTTATATATATATATGTGTGTGTGTGTGTGTGTGTGTGTGTGTGCGTGTGTAAGTGAAAAGTTTGTAGGTAACATTATTCTTAAATGAGCCAGAGCTCATTTCTTTATAGAGTTTAAGTATTAACAGTTTTAAGTATTGCTACCTAATACAAATAACTATTTAATAATAATCATTTGTTTGTACACAGTTAACGGATTTCAAGAATTACTATCTAACAATAATAATTCAATTAAATATTAATCCTTTGTTTGCACTCAGCTATTCAATATTAACACAGTTAAATGGTTACAAGTATTGCTATTAAACAGTAATAATTCTATCTAATATTAATCCTTTGTTTGCACACACCTGCAGCATTTCATATAACTAATAATAATCCTTTAGTAAATGATTGAACAGTTCCAGTTGACTTATAGATAGGGCCCTAACAGGTACTCCCCCTTCAAGTCAGTGGACCTATGAGTGATGGTACTAAAGAGGTACTTCATATTTCGACTGACTCACTCCTTCAGTCTTAAAGAAGAACCTCCCCCAAAATGTCCATGTGGAAACCAATACTCAATCAAGCACATTTTGATAGAATGTACAAAACTCAACTACACCAGGAAAAAGTTTTATAAGGCAAACAGCATGAAGGAACTACTTTAAAAAATTACTCTCAAAAACATAATCAACTACTTAAAAACAATTGGCCTCCTATTAAAGATATACACTATGTTACCAACACCTTCGACCATCAAGTTTATACAAACAAAAAGCTTTGACCTATTTTAAAACACTAATTCCGGATTATTTATTTACAATGAATATATATATATATATATATATATACATACATACACACACACATCAGTTTGACACTCGGTGACTCTTAAGAGGTTAATTTGCCATAAAATCCAACAAACCTAAAAATATGCGTTTACAAATCATATATATGTGTAAAAAGGCCCTGGCATTAAATAACCTATAGAGGTTGATATGCCATTAAATCCAACCAACATTTCCCAAAGCATCAAGACTGAAGCCTCACCATCAGATAGTTTAGTGTCATCCCTGAGACACTCATTGGTCTTACTCCTCTGCAAAGATGCAGTTGGTGTATTCTATAGCCCAGCCAACTGGGCTCTAAAGAAATGCCTTGTATATGATTTTACTATAAAAATATGTAGAGTATTAAAAATATATACAGGAGATATTGTGAGTTTCTTCATGAGAAAGTGAGTAAATACATACTTGAAACTATAATTATTTACAAAGGATTTTTATTATTAGTTACTTGAAAGCATATAATCGCTTGCAAATTATTGGTGATAGATAGGAATACTTGAAACCATATAATTTTGTGTAAAGAAATTATTATTATCATTATAATAATTATCAAAGTGGAATAGTTACTTGAAACCAAATAATTTGTCTATGAATTATTAGTTGATTTAAAACTGAAAATAATTTTGTTACATCCTGATATTTGTACAGACTTTATTTATGAGCAAATTCTATACCCGCCCACCCCAACAAGTTGAAAAACTCTAACAAAATGGCTTCTTTTGTTTTAATATTAACTGCAAAACATCAAATTGACCAATGGTAAAGATAATTCTGAATATTTAGCAGTAAACGAAAATGAAAATAATGATTTTTAAAGTTATTTCAAACTCTGCAATGACAAAATTTTCTTTACTGCACAGATATTTGGTTTTTGTATTGTTTTGTTTTTCATTATACATAAGACAGATCGAATTTCTTTTTTTTTTTAAAAAAGAGAAAAATATTAAATGTGGAAAATAAGAGCAGTAAACAACGGCATAATTAGAATTGATCAGGTATGAAAGTTCTAAAGAGAAAAATCATGCTAAATTCAATTTTGATTTTAAACTAAATATCAAGTGACCCTAAAAACAAATAAATTTCAACTAAAAACGAACCATTTGGAAAATAGCAAATCCAGTGGCAAGGTTCGATGTCCAATTGTTGTTGAGGAAGATTTCCATGAGTTCTCTAAGATGGTCCAAATTCCACTTGGTAACAATATGAGAATGTTGGTTTAAGAATTGGGTGTGTCGTGGTGGATCCATCACCGATAAAAACCAACCGCACAGACAACTCAGAATATTGGCATCCTGAAAAACAAAAGAAAAAAAACCTATTATTTCACACTAACATCAGCTAGTGGTATTTCACTGGTATCTAAGTGACAGCAACTCTCCTTAGGTCTTGATTCTTCCTTTTCCTCCAGTCTCTTTTCCAACCTCTTAGGGACTGTTCCTAGCATATCAGTTACAATTGGTATCACCAACACCTTGTTCCACAGCTTTTTCAGCTTTCTGCCAAGATTCAAGTATTTGTCTCTCATTTCATTTACTTTCATTTTCACTCTGTGGTTGACTGGAACAGCAAGATCCACCAAGTAAGTTCTTTTCTTCTTGTTAATTAAATCTAGGTGTGGCTGGCTGGCCAGGTTTGGGTGATCCATTTGTATTTCAAAAACACTGAAACCTTTATGAGTCCCATTTTCTGGGATGGATTCTGGTTTGTACATATACCATTTGCTAGTATGATCAAATTTTAATCTCTTGCACAATTCCCAGTGGATCACCTTTCCTACTCAGTCATGAGGTGATTAACTGTTTCCTCACTATCTACATGTAACCTACACTTGTTATTTTATTGTGTATTATCAATTTTCACTTTGATATAATTAGTCCTTATAGCATCTTTTTGTGTTGCTGTTAAAAGAGATTCAGTTTCTCTCTTGAGGTTTCTCTCATGTGTAATCTTCCCATTTTGCATTTTGTTTTCTAGGTTTTATTATTTTTCTCTTGGCCTTTATGTTAGCATTGCTCTTACTAGATCTAATTAGTCTTTCTTTGCGTATTCATTGAACTCTTGAATTGTTGCATTTATGCAGTCTTCAATGACGGAAAATCCTTTTCCTCTCGGCTTATAGAGTCTGTCTATGTCATTGCTTGTGGAAATATTACAGATTTAAAATGATTTTCAGTCCATTATCATGAAGTCATTTTAGTGAGCAACCAATTTTATATATGTGAGTTTATAGCAGAAAAAGAGTGTCATGTTCACCTGCTGACAGGTGACATTATAGGGTAGACTGGCAACCAGTCTAGGGAAAGAAAAAAATTGATTCCATACCAACTGTAAGTAAAGTTGGCAACCTTAGTCGAGGGTGACCTGAAAGCTCCCTTTCAACATTGAAGTGTAGGGGAGGGTGCTACTCCATTCCCGGGATTGCTCCACTTTACCCTTGATCCTCACCTTAAAGTGCTGGTTGCTAAGCAAGGCAGCATCAACTACCATTTTTTGAGTCTTGGGTATAACTCGACCTGGGATTGAACCCTGATCTCCCGGACCACTGGCGAACACTCTACTCATGAACTCTGCTTAAAAACTGGCCTTGCATCACATCTTGCTCATGGTGGAGGGATTAGGTAAATTCATATGTAGCTAAATTTGCATAACTATCTGCCAGAGAGAGCTTGGTGGCCTAAGTAGAGTATTAGCTATTGCGTTAAGGAAGGCTTCCAAAAGAAAGGAGATGAGGGTTGCCTGTGGCTTATTTTTTTCTCTTTGTCTTATTAAGGGTTGTAGAATGACAGTCTGCAAGTTGCAATAAAATCATATGGAATTAAGATGAAAGTAATACTATTTAAAAAAAAAATTATAAAATTTTTCTTCTACTTCATATCTCACCTTCTGACACGCGGCCAGCTCCGTAAATAAAGGATTACGCAATGCAATACCATGTGCAAGAAGAGATTTCCAAAGAGATTTGGTTGCCTGGGCAGAAAATATCACCCGGAAAACATCTTCAGCTGCAGATCCAGTTTTCAGTTCAAATTCTGCAATAGATAAAAAAAAAAAAAAAATTTCAGAAAATAATTGTTTGGTTTATTTAATGGTATATCAACTCCTTATGGATTATTTAAAGCTGATATTTAATTATAATCATAACCATTTATTTTTTTCAACATTGTGTCAGTGAATGAGAATTGAGCCATGAAAATGAAGGTCTACTGTGTTCTTGCAGAAAGAGAACCAGACTTTGTTTGGTGTGTAGAGTGGTGATATAGAGAGAAACGACTTACCTCAGTTCGAGATGTCTTGTGTGTAGAGTGCCAGCGGTAAAAGACTCGGTTGTTTTTGGAAGAGGAAATTATAGGACACCTGTCTTGTTTCTGGCAAGACGAGATTTGTGTTGCATGCAAATTTTGTTGTATAAAAGGAGCAATGCCAGAAGCAAAGGTGTCTTTTTTGTTTTCTGTAGCCCACCAGTTTGACGGACTGAGTGAGCCAATGAGCAAGTGAAGAAAAGAGACGAGGACACATAACGTGGAGAGTGAAGAGAAAAGTCGGTTGGGAAAACAAATCACAGAATCCATTTACTTCCATTGTGCCTAGCAATCGAACTTGCACTTAAAAACAACAAGCTATTTTACACTTTGATGACACCTCTCTGTTATGCCATTCCCACTTGGGATATGCACACATCACAACCTGAGCTGAACCCCCCATTTGTCTAAGAAACACCCGAATTGTCTGCTGTGGAACGCAGTATTGTTGTCTTTAAGGATCTCCTCTGGCGGCCTTCATTAGTAAAATACTGACTAATTGGTGGATGACACTTGTAGAGTCCTCTCAATGTAATGGCTGCCAGATTGCGAATCTAGAGGACCTCCAATTGATGAGCATGAGGAAATGTTGGCCACTGTAATGGGTTATATCCATGGTCAGCCTACTCCAAGTGCTGTTTACTCTCAGCTTTCCTTTATGCCATTTGACTGGTGTGGGATCTATGGACTGGCATGTCTAGCATTCCTTGACTACGGCCCTTACGGCATTTGTAGACACTGACGGATTGGTCAACTGTGTGAAATAGCATATCTTTCATACACCAGGGTGTCCACCAAGACAGTGTATTTTCGCTATTTCATCTGGATCCTCCATGGAAGCGGCGCATACCAGTGGTGCAGGCTCATCACCATTTTTTATGGAGTCAAACTATCTTTGGGGTACCCGGATCAACCCTGTTGGCAAGGTTACAGTTTGATGTCACCAAGGTTACATCCATGGACAGTTCATATTTATCAGACAGTTTCTTGATGGTGCTCAGTCTCCTTATAAGCATCTCACTGGCTACCTTAGGTACGCACCCTGGCTTTGTCTGTCAAGGTGTCCGACACCCAGTGGTACACTCATAAGGAGTTGGTTTGCATATGCAATTTTTGACTCCCCCCAATGGAGCACCAGACTGATGCCCTTCAGGACAGCATCCAGCTCTGCCAGATTAGTATGTGCGGCATCATTCATAGCCACAACCAGTACGCATCCTTGATTACAGTACTATTCTTTTCCAACAAGACACTGATTGCTAAGGAACTGGCATCAACCCAGATGTTCATCTCTTTTTCCCTGCATGAACCAATCTCCTCTGGCAGGATTGCTCTTCACTCTTGCTATGATCTCTGTCACCATATGAACAAGCGAGGTGTCGGTAGTCTCATTGTCCCAACCTTTGGTGACTATACTTGCCCTGCGCTTTATACTGCTTACCTTCACATGAAGCCTTCAACATACTGGTAGGTGTCCCACGAACCAACCACACAGGGAAAAAAACAGCACATCTTGTCAAAACATCAGGTACTTCTGGAACCAATGTTCTGCATCTAAATTACAAGGTTCCTTGCTCTCCACAGACATCTAAACCCAATACACAGGTGCCATTTTCCAGCCGTTCCAGGTCCTTACAAATCAAACCAAACTTGACCAATTTCATTCTAACATGTAGTAACAACACAATATCTCCGTTCACATAAATGTCATCAAGGTACGCAGACGCCCCACTCCCTCTTTTACATTCTCTTCTTGAGACAACCCCGCACCAATAATTGTCTTCATTATTTGCGCCCAGTCTGGTGAGACAGTACCTTCTGCTAGCAAACATTACTGTTTGAAACAGCTACAAGGTAGTCTCATTGCACAAAGTACTGTCTCCCTATCTCATTGCCATTATTTTTTTTAAATAGTATTTTTTTTGTCTATAATAACCATTTGTTTGCACACAGTTATATGGTTTCAAGCATTCCTATCAAATACAAATATATTTGCACACAGTTATATGGTATCAAATAAATAAAATAATAATAATCAATTGTTTGCACACAGTCATAAAGTATGAAGCATTTTCATCTAATACTTATAATTTTCAAATAAATATATTTAATCCATAAATTGGATCCTCTAATTGGGTACAATCATTCCAGGTCAAAGTGAACATGGGAGTAATGGCAATGAAGAATCAGTTTTATTAATGGTCACTCAGTGCAAGAAGAAAACTTGTAACAACTTTCTACAGTTCAAACTTCTGAACAATATTAGTGTTTTTACATTTAAAATGGTAAGCAAAATAAAAGTCGTCATTTACAATTGACTGCCTAAAGGGGAAACTAAAACTGTGCAAGGTAGATAACTCCATTTATTTCAATAAAAAAAAAAGAGTTGTGGACATATATAAATTAATATTGATAAAAAGTTTAAGAGACGATAAAAGTCTGCCTGTTGGCAGGGCTTAGAATATGTATATTGTATCCCCTGCTGAGGGGGAAGGTCCAACCCAAAAAGGGTGTCCTAAGTATAAAACTGCATAAGATGATGATATAGCTCTAATTCTGAGAAATGTGAAGTACTCCTTCATTGCATTTAATCCTCATTCCACTCTGACCTGGAGTGGTAGTAACTGTTAGGGTCCTACCTCTGGCTCAGATGTTTGAAAGTTATTTGTATTAGATAGGAATACTTGAAACCATATTACTGTGAGTAAATTATATTCAGAATAGTTTGATTTGGTTTTATGGCATATCAACCATTGTAGGTTATTTAATGCCAGTCCTGTTTATACATATATATTTTAAATATAGATGATTTGTAAACATTTTGTAGATAACATTCTTAAATGAGAAATGTTAAATGGGTTCAAGTATTGCAATATAACAGTCACAATTTGATATCAGTTATTTGTTCAACTTGAACCATAGATAGGACCCTATCAAGTGCAACCACTCCAAGTCAGAGTGAACCTGGGAGCAATGGCAATGAAGAGGTAACTTTAGACAGGTTGACATGCCATTAGAATCAATTAATCAAGCAAGAAAAAGTATGAAACAGCATATTTATTAGAAAATAAAAAGAAAACTTCTTACCAAGATCACTGTCCTTACTTTCGTCTTTGAAAGAAGTAAGTGACAATGTATCATCTTCTTCCTCTGAACTGCTCTGTGCTATAAACATAAAAAAAAAAGAATATAAGGATTAAGATACGGTTTAAGTAATTTGGCTTTTTCATTAAAAATAAAAACTTTCACAAAGAACTTTTAGTGCTTTCAACTGATAAAACCTTTGTTCCAGAAATCAGTTAGTTTTGAAAAATATCAATGCCTTCATATTTTAAGGAGAAGAGGGTTCAAATTACAATGTAATTGCCACAATAAAGTGAACCAACACTATACGTCTTACTCTTTTTCTTATATATTACCCATTATTATAAGATATTCTGAATTTTTGAAAATTTTTCCTCAGAGGCCAAAATATGGCTATTGAAAAATATTGAACAATTAAAATAAGAATATAAATTTTTAGGTCTCAAACAAGGGGTTCAGTTTCTAATATAATTGTTATAGTAAAATGAACACTTATTTTATATACACCTTCCAAATGTAAATCTATAACATTAAAATTTTTTCTTTTAGGTTACGTTAAGTTTTATGTTATATCAATCATTGTAGGTTATTTAATGTCAAATCTTCATTATACATATATATTGAATATATCATTTTAGGCTATTTAATAGATATTATTAAATATTATTAAATAACCTAAAATGATATATTCAATATATTTTTTTTTGTATGATGAAAAAAAATATATTGAATATATCATTTTAAGTTATTTAATGCCAAATCATCTTTATACAAATATATTGACTATATATGATTTGTAAACACATTTTGTTGATAAGATTTTTAAACGAGCCTGAGCTCATTTTTTTTTTTGCCCACACTTAAATGATTTCATGTATTTCTATCTAATATGAATAATTCTATTAACTATTTATTATTTGTTTTCACAAAGTTAAATGGTTTCAAGTATTGTAATGTAACAGTAACAATTTAATATCAGTCATTTTGTTTGCAAACATTTAAATGGATATACATGATATGATTTGTAAGTGAATTCATGACAAATAAACAAGTTTGAATCTAACATTCCAAAAAAGAAAAAAAAAAAAAAGATTCAAGCAATGGGCTCAGTTAACAATAAAATTGTCATAATAAAGTGAATCTTTATTTTATGTACAGTCCAAATTGTAAATCTATCAAATCAAAATTCTCTCTTTTAGTGTTAAGTGTTTTTCCGATTTCATTGGATGTTTTTTGTGTTGTTTTGTATTTATGAAAATAAGTTTTGATTATTAAAGATTGAATAAAAATCAAGATATTAACAATTCATTTAGTACCGGCTCATTGGCAAGTGGGTAGAGTGTTTGCTAATAGTGCGGGAGACCTGGGTTCAATCCCAGGTTGCGTCATACCAAAGACTTTAAAAATGGTACTTGATACCTCCTTGCTTAACACTCAGCAATATAAGGTACGTATCAAGGGTAAAGTAGAGCAATCCAGGGAAACGAGTAGTGCCCTCACCTACACCTCGGCGTAGTAGCTATTGAAAAGGGAGCCTTCTGGTCGCCCTCGACTACGGTTGCCAACTTTACTTTTACTTAAGCTCAAACTTTGACCCAGACACAACCCTAAAGATAAAATTGATAAGAAAAAGATGCGACAAATATTGAGGGTTCACTTTACTATAACAATTTCAGTGTAAACTGAACCTCCATTTAAAAACATTATATATATATATATATATATATATATATATATATATATATATATATAAACATACACACACTATTTTCAACTATAAAACAAGAGAAAAGTCATGACAGTTTCAGATTGCTGCTCCATGAGTAAGCTAGTATTGACATGTCTATTACAGTATAGGTTGGTTGGTTGTGTTTTATGGCATACCAACCCTTGTAGTTTATTTAATGCCAAATCCTCTTTATACATATACATATTAAATACATAATTTATAAAAAAAATAGTTTGTAGGTAATATTTTTAAAAGAGCTGAAGCTCATTTGCACAGAGTTAAAGAGTTTCAAATATGTAAGACTAACAATTCAATTAAACATCAGTCTTGTTTGCGCATAGTTAAATGGTTAAACAGTTCGATTAGACCCATAGATGGGACCCTAAAATGTACTACCACTCTGAATCAGAGTGGACCAGGAAGTAATGGCAATGAAGGGATACTCTACATCCCTCAAAGCTCCAAGACTGAAACCTCACCATCAGATGGTTTAGTGTCATATCTAGGACACTCGTTGGGCAGAGATGGAGTTGGCATATTTTACAGCCCTAGATGACTGGGCTGGTGTAGGTGAGGTTATTTGGTTTAATGGCATATCAACCCCTGATGGTAATTTACTAAGCTTAGATGTGGCATAAGAGAATTATTAAATGCCAAATCCTGTTTACATATGATTTTTTGGTGAATATTTTGTAGGTAACATTTCTTTTAAAACAAGCTAGAGCTCATTTATTTGCACATAGTTAAATGGTTTCAAGTATTGCTAACTAACACTAATAATCCATTTTAATTTTGATAAACAGTTCCATTTGACCCATAGATGGAATCCTAACAGGTACTATAACTCCAAGTCAGAGTGAACCTGGGAATAATGGCAATGAAGGAGCCTATATTCTTTGGAGTTAAATTCTAATCATTATTCTCTGTGCATGTGTATATATATATATATATATATATATATATTGGTGTTGTAAACAGGGGAGACTTAAAAAGATGATTCAAAGATAGTTGGTTGTGTTTTATGGCATATCAACCCTTGTAGGTTACTTAATGCCAAATCCTCTTTGATATATATATATATATATTGAATATATATGATTTGCAAAAAATAGTTTGTAAGTTCATTTTTAAATGAGCCAGAGCTCATTTGTTTGTACACAGTTAAATGGTCTCAAGAATAGTAAATGATTAAATAATTCTATTTAACCCCTAGATGGGACCCTAGCAGTTGCTGCCACTCTGGGCCAGAGTGGACCTGGGAGTAATGGCAATGAAGGAGTACTCCACATTCCCCAAAGCTTTAAGACTAGAGCCTCATTATTAGATGCTTTATTGTTAAATCTAAGACACTCATTGGGGGTGGGGAGCATCTTAGTCTCTGCAATGCTGCAGTTGGTGTATTTTATAGCCTCAGCCAATTGGGCAAAATAGACAGAAAGTGAGGGTTCACTTTACTATCACAATTGCATTGTACACTGAACCTCCATGTAAAACCTTATATATATATATATATATATATATATATATATATATATATAAAAGCATTTAAAAAAAAAAAAAAACAACCCAAAAAAACATTTGTTTGGGGTGGGGGTTCAATAATCTTATTGACTGAGAGCATAAAAAAATTATTTCTTATTTTTCTATGAAAATAGCAAACACCAAAATGAAATTCTTAACAAAATATGCAATGAATAACTGACAATTTTTACTGCAAGAAAAAAAGAAAAAAAAAGTCAATTTATTTGAAATTATCTACTAATCATAGCTTAGTAGTAACTTAAGCTCCGAAGTATGAGGCATCCAGTGAGAATCAAACTCACCAGTAATTAACTATTACAGCACACAAAGTAACCAAAGTCTAATCATAGTAATGAAGAAGACCAAACAGTAAATCAACTTACTTGATTCTTGATTCTTTGTCACTCCTAACCTTGAGTAAAATCCGCTGCGAAAGGCTTTTGGACGTTTGGTATCTTCTCCTGCAGGAGGTATAGAAAACTCTGCGAGGAATCGGTTCTGAGCATTATTTAACACATAGAAAATGTGGTCTCGCAAATGTGAATTAGGGAACCAGGAAACCATTTGGTGTAACTGCAGAGGAAACAAAATTTAATATTCATTAAAAAGATTGTTTTTATTCATTAAGAGGATTATTTTTATTCATTAAGAGGATTATTTTTATTCATTAAGAGGATTGTTTTTATTCATTAAGAGGATTATTTTTATTCATTAAGAGGATTATTTTTATTCATTAAGAGGATTGTTTTTATTCATTAAGAGGATTGTTTTTATTCATTAAGAGGATTATTTTTATTCATTAAGAGGATTATTTTTATTCATTAAGAGGATTATTTTTATTCATTAAGAGGATTATTTTTATTCATTAAGAGGATTGTTTTTATTCATTAAGAGGATTGTTTTTATTCATTAAGAGGATTATTTTTATTCATTAAGAGGATTATTTTTATTCATTAAGAGGATTGTTTTTATTCATTAAGAGGATTGTTTTTATTCATTAAGAGGATTGTTTTTATTCATTAAGAGGATTATTTTTATTCATTAAGAGGATTGTTTTTATTCATTAAGAGGATTATTTTTATTCATTAAGAGGATTGTTTTTATTCATTAAGAGGATTATTTTTATTCATTAAGAGGATTATTTTTATTCATTAAGAGGATTGTTTTTATTCATTAAGAGGATTGTTTTTATTCATTAAGAGGATTGTTTTTATTCATTAAGAGGATTGTTTTTATTCATTAAGAGGATTATTTTTATTCATTAAGAGGATTATTTTTATTCATTAAGAGAATTGTTTTTATTCATTAAGAGGATTGTTTTTATTCATTAAGAGAATTGTTTTTATTCATTAAGAGGATTGTTTTTATTCATTAAGAGGATTATTTTTAAAAGTGTTTATTTTATCATCAAATCTTATATTTGGAATGATTTATCATTTCTTTTGTCTTTTTATTTTGAAAAAACTGAACATGCGAAAATTCAAAGATTAAAAGATCAGTTTGACATTTCTAATGCTTTACCCAGGAATTTATATTTATTATTTGGGCAGAAGATATGGAACAATTCCTCTACTACCTGGATTCCCAATACAAATATATATACAAAAAGACTTGAAAAATTACAATTAAAAATAATAGACCAACAGCATTCCATCATCCTTAATAATAACTTGCTGCCTAAACATACACTCTTAAAAAAAAAAAATCAATATACAAATATAAACTCAATATCCTAAATCCTTTATACAATATGCTAAAATAAAAGTTCTAAAATTTTCAAAATTAAACATTTTCCAAAAATTTCTAACAATTTTTTCAATAATAATTTATTACACAGATATATTATGTTACCCAATAAGTTAGCCACAATTATCATAAGAAAAAAACCCTGAACACCCTTCACATCAAAACAGTAACTAACCCTTCAAAAACAATTACGTATTTAATCAATAATAAGAATAACAATACCCACATTAAATTTGATGATAGCATTTATGTTATCCAATATCTGGGTTGTTATAAACATCTTGTTATCTTCAAAAATGAATTTATGAACACGAAAGGGACTTGATAAAAGGAAATGTAGATAATGGTATGTGGTCAGACATAATTGAGGAACTAATCACAACTTTAAAGATTCTAAAATGTTAGTTTATATAGATAATAAAAAATAGCAGAAGATTGTTGAATAGAGAATCATATCATTTCTAACTACAACACAATTAAACAAACACCTCGCTTTTTCAACTTATTTTCTCATTTAGTCAAATTAGTGCTTCAAAATTACAAAATCCCTTATTTGAAATAGTTTGGTTTCATCAATTCCATATGTTGAAATGGTAGATTGGGATGAATTTGACAAGATAATAAAAATAAGTGGAAAGATAGATTAGACACTTACAAAGGGGGTTTAAAACCTTTATAAGGGTCTGATTTAGCCATCCTTCCAATTTATATATATATACATATATATATATATATATATATATATATATATAAATAAAAATAAGTGGAAAGAGATAGATTAGACACTTACAAAGGGGGTTTAAAATCTTTATAAAGGTCTGATTTAGCCATCCTTCCAATTTATATTTATATATATATATATATAAATAAAAATAAGTGGAAAGATAGATTAGACTTATAAAAATAAGTGGAAAGAAAGATTAGACACTTACAAAGGGGGTTTAAAACCTTTATAAGGGTCTGATTTAGCCATCCTTCCAATTTATCTTTGTATATATATATATATATATATATATATATGAACACGAAAGGGACTTGATAAAAGGAAATGTAGATAATGGTATGTGGTCAGACATAATTGAGGAACTAATCACAACTTTAAAGATTCTAAAATGTTAGTTTATATAGATAATAAAAAATAGCAGAAGATTGTTGAATAGAGAATCATATCATTTCTAACTACAACACAATTAAACAAACACCTCGCTTTTTCAACTTATTTTCTCATTTAGTCAAATTAGTGCTTCAAAATTACAAAATCCCTTATTTGAAATAGTTTGGTTTCATCAATTCCATATGTTGAAATGGTAGATTGGGATGAATTTGACAAGATAATAAAAATAAGTGGAAAGATAGATTAGACACTTACAAAGGGGGTTTAAAACCTTTATAAGGGTCTGATTTAGCCATCCTTCCAATTTATATATATATACATATATATATATATATATATATATATATATATAAATAAAAATAAGTGGAAAGAGATAGATTAGACACTTACAAAGGGGGTTTAAAATCTTTATAAAGGTCTGATTTAGCCATCCTTCCAATTTATATTTATATATATATATATATAAATAAAAATAAGTGGAAAGATAGATTAGACACTTACAAAGGGGGTTTAAAACCTTTATAAGGGTCTGATTTAGCCATCCTTCCAATTTATATTTATATATATATATATATACAAATAAGTGGAAAGAGATAGATTAGACACTTACAAAGGGGGTTTAAAACCTTTATAAGGGTCTGATTTAGCCATCCTTCCAATTTATATTTATATATGTATATATAAATAAAAATAAGTGGAAAGAAAGATTAGACACTTACAAAGGGGGTTTAAAACCTTTATAAGGGTCTTATTTAGCCATCCTTCCAATTTATATTTATATATATATATATATATAAATAAAAATAAGTGAAAAGATAGATTAGACACTTACAAAGGGGGTTTAAAACCTTTATAAGGGTCTGATTTAGCCATCCTTCCAATTTATATTTATATATATATATATATATATATATATATATATATATATATATATATATATATATAAAAATAAGTGGAAAGAGATAGATTAGACACTTACAAAGGGGGTTTAAAACCTTTATAAGGGTCTGATTTAGCCATCCTTCCAATTTATATTTATATATATATATATATATATATATATAAAAATAAGTGGAAAGAGATAGATTAGACACTTACAAAGGGGGTTTAAAACCTTTATAAGGGTCTGATTTAGCCATCCTTCCAATTTATATATATATATATATATATATATATATATAAAATAAATGGAAAGATAGATTAGACACTTACAAAGGGGGTTTAAAACCTTTATAAGGGTCTGATTTAGCCATCCTTCCAATTTATATTTATATATGTATATATAAATAAAAATAAGTGGAAAGAAAGATTAGACACTTACAAAGGGGGTTTAAAACCTTTATAAGGGTCTGATTTAGCCATCCTTCCAATTTATCTTTGTATATATATATATATATATATATATATATATAAATAAAAATAAGTGGAAAGATAGATTAGACACTTACAAAAGGGGGTTTAAAACCTTTGTAAGGGTCTGATTTAGCCATCCTTCCAATTTATATTTATATATATATATATATATAAATAAGTGGAAAGATAGATTAGACACTTACAAAGGGGGTTTAAAACCTTTATAAGAGTCTGATTTAGCCATCCTTCCAATTTATATATATATATATATATATATAAAAATAAGTGGAAAGATAGATTAGACACTTACAAAGGGGGTTTAAAACCTTTATAAGGGTCTGATTTAGCCATCCTTCCAATTTATATTTATATATATATATATATATATATAAAAATAAGTGGAAAGAGATAGATTAGACACTTACAAAGGGGGTTTAAAACCTTTATAAGGGTCTGATTTAGCCATCCTTCCAATTTATATATATATATATATATATATATATATATATATATATATATATAAAATAAATGGAAAGATAGATTAGACACTTACAAAGGGGGTTTAAAACCTTTATAAGGGTCTGATTTAGCCATCCTTCCAATTTATATTTATATATGTATATATAAATAAAAATAAGTGGAAAGAAAGATTAGACACTTACAAAGGGGGTTTAAAACCTTTATAAGGGTCTGATTTAGCCATCCTTCCAATTTATCTTTGTATATATATATATATATATAAATAAAAATAAGTGGAAAGATAGATTAGACACTTACAAAAGGGGGTTTAAAACCTTTGTAAGGGTCTGATTTAGCCATCCTTCCAATTTATATTTATATATATATATATATATATATATATATATAAAAATAAGTGGAAAGATAGATTAGACACTTACAAAGGGGGTTTAAACCTTTATAAGGGTCTGATTTAGCCATCCTTCCAATTTATATTTATATATATATATATATAAATAAGTGGAAAGATAGATTAGACACTTACAAAGGGGGTTTAAAACCTTTATAAGAGTCTGATTTAGCCATCCTTCCAATTTATATATATATATATATATATATATAAAAATAAGTGGAAAGATAGATTAGACACTTACAAAGGGGGTTTAAAACCTTTATAAGGGTCTGATTTAGCCATCCTTCCAATTTATATTTATATATATATATATATATATATAAAAATAAGTGGAAAGAGATAGATTAGACACTTACAAAGGGGGTTTAAAACCTTTATAAGGGTCTGATTTAGCCATCCTTCCAATTTATATATATATATATATATATATATATATATATATATATATATAAATAAGTGGAAAGATCGATTAGACACTTACAAAGGGGGTTTAAAACCTTATAAGGGTCTGATTTAGCCATCCTTCCAATTTATATTTATATATGTATATATAAATAAAAATAAGTGGAAAGAAAGATTAGACACTTACAAAGGGGGTTTAAAACCTTTATAAGGGTCTGATTTAGCCATCCTTCCAATTTATCTTTGTATATATATATATATATATATATATATATATATATATATATATATATATATACATAAATAAAAATAAGTGGAAAGATAGATTAGACACTTACAAAGGGGGTTTAAAACCTTTATAAGGGTCTGATTTAGCCATCCTTCCAATTTATATTTATATATATATATATATATATATATATATATAAATAAGTGGAAAGATAGATTAGACACTTACAAAGGGGGTTTAAAACCTTTATAAGAGTCTGATTTAGCCATCCTTCCAATTTATATATATATATATATATATATATAAAAATAAGTGGAAAGATAGATTAGACACTTACAAAGGGGGTTTAAAACCTTTATAAGGGTCTGATTTAGCCATCCTTCAACTTTTATATATATATATATATATATATATATATATATATATAAATAAAAACAAATAAATAAACAAACATATAAACATTTTTATTCAAGGAAATACATTACATTTTCAAAATAAATATTCAAACACTAATTACATCACAGGGTTTTGAAACAGAATGCAACAAATAGAAAAAGCATGATTAAATCTTTCTTTTTTTTTTTTATTTCATTGAAAAAATGAATTTGATTTAAATGAGTTCAGAAGATACATCACATATTTAAATACCCTGATGAGGGTTTAATGCAAAAACTAAAACATTTAACATTGGCAAGTAATTCAACAATGAATAAAACCATCCTCTAAATACCTTGTGTTTTTCACATTGTACCTTTACACACACACACACACATATATATATATATGTAAACAGATGAGAACAATCATTTAAAAGAAACAATTGATAAATCAAAAGTGCTCAAATGCTGGCCACTAGAGCAGTATAAAAACTAAACAGAATTTAAATCTCATTAACTTAGTTTTGTTTTAATTGTCATGATTGTTTTCTATAAAATAGAAAACATGAAACTATTAGTAATGAAACAGAACTAAGTGGGTGAGATTCAAATTATATATATATATATATATATATATATATATATATATATATATATAAAATCGCTATATATAAAGATAAATGTTTTTACCTGCTCCTTTGGGTATTGATGAAGCTGAGCAAACCAGAGAAAGGGTAGCCAGTTATTGGTGCTGGCACACATCTCTAAATATTTGGTAGGGTAGGGGAGGTGTAGTTGTATACACAACAAAACTGACAGTGTCCACATGTGGCCTGCTTCGAAGCTGAAACTGGACAAATCAACATACAACTCAAAATACAGAATACCATTGAAGAAAAAAAAATGCAGTTATCTTTTAAAAATAGATTTAAAAAAAGTTAATTGCACATTTTATAATGAAAATGATTTTCTTGTACTTGGGTATAGGTTTGTACCCCTTTGTGATTTGAGGGTTATTTTTGAAAAAAAATCTGAGCTAACTCTTGCTATGAAAGAGAATATAGCCAATGATTGATTATTCCTATATTTATAATGTAATATAATTATTTTGTGAAATACTGAATAAACAGGTTAAAAAAATATTCTGCCGGATAAAACTATATCAAGAGTGAGCAATCTGACAGAAGTCTTGTGTCAAATTCATTACATATAATTGTGAAAGTAATAATAAAGAACGTATCAATCTAGTGTGTTGCAAGAAAATCCAATGAAGATGGAGGAAAACTTATTGAAAAATGATAAAAGCAAATATGGCATATTATGTTATAAAGGTTTAAATGAATATAATACAAAGTGACATGAAACATTCTACATACGGAGATATGCCTTCTTCCTCTATCTTCAACGTGATAGCCTCTTCTAATTGGTGTAAAAGTTCGGAAGCGCAGTCACCTCTCTGCTTGAAGCATGCCATCAAGAGACGACCTGCAATCACATCAGAAAAAAGATATTTAAACTCCAGCATAAAAAGACCAGTAGAACTAAAACTTGTGTCAGATGATCAAGTTCTCTCTTTACTCACAATTACTGTAGATGAGATGAACCCATAGAAATTCTATTATGAAATTGATAGATATAAATAATCTCATCCTTATCTCCCATAAATAAGTACACCCATAACAAAAAGAATAATGGCCATTTTCTGTACTTTTACATTAGCAATTAATTTGGTTTGGTTGGGTTTTATGGCATATCAACTCTTGTAGGTTATTAAATGCCAAATCCTCTTTATACATATTAAATATATATGATTTGGTTTAGTTGGGTTTTATGGCACATCAACCATTGTAGGTTATTTAATGCCAAATCCTCTTTATACATATATATTGAATATATATGATTTGGTTTGGCTGGGTTTTATGGCACATCAACCATTGTAGGTTATTTAATGCCAAATCCTCTTTATACATATATATTGAATATATAGGATTGGTGAACACATTTTGGAGATAACATTTTTAAACAAGCCTGAGCTCATTTCTTTGCTCACAGTTGAATGGTTTCAAGTATTTCTATCAAACACAAATAATTATATTCAATATTAATCATTTGTTAGCAGTGAAGTAGTTACAAATATTACAATTTAAGCATTCTAGTCAACACAATTCATTCATTTGTACACAATCAAATGCTTCCAAGTATTGTTATGTAATACCAATAATTCAATTTGGGCACACAGTTAAAGAGTTTCAAGTATTGCTACGTATCACTAACAATTCAATTGCAATGGCAATGAAGGAGTATTCCCCATTCCCCAAAACTCCAAGACAGGGGCCTCACTGGGTCAAAGTGGAACTGGGAGCAATGGCAATGAAGGGGTACTCCACATTCCCCAAAGCAACAGGGCTGGAGCCTCACCATCAAATTGTTAAGTGTCATATCCAGGATATTCATTGAGTTTGTGAGTGGACGTGGGGTCTTTGCATCTCTGCAGAGATGCAGTTTCTGTATTCTACAGCCCCAGTTGACTGGGCTGCATTAGCAATTAAGAAATAACACATAATATACAAGAACAGAATTTGAGTTGCATAGTGTTATCCAGGGCACAAAAGCAAATTTTAAAAGGAAATAATGGCCATTTTCTATACTTTTATAATATAACCAATAAAGAAATAATACATCCTATCCAAGAATAAAATTTGTCTTACATAGCGTTATCCAGGGCACAAAAACAAAGTTTGAAGGGAATAATTGGCATTTTCTATACTTTTATAACATAAACAATAAAGAAATAACACATAATATACAAGAACAAAATTTGTTTTAGATAATATAATGATCTGATATCATAGTCTAAGCAGGAAGAGTAACTGAAGTTTGATTTCAGTGGTTGAGAGTTCAAAAAGTAGTAGGTGTGTCGTGTGTGTGCTGATGTAAATGGGGGCATTTTACCTGTTTCTTCTTCATGCTGTTTGCAATAATCCTTTCTCCACTGAATGCCTCCTCCCCATGACTTCAACTTGGCATTTTTGTGAGCCACAACCTTGTTGCCAACGTCAACAAGAAGCCTTAGGAGTATGCTGTTTCCTCCTAGCATCTCAATAAATGCAGAACAGGAGGCTGCAATCTGAGGTTGATGGAAAGACTTCACACCTATCTTGGTTGCAATCCAGCAGGCAGCTTGGATTCTGGAACAAATAGAAAAAGAAAAAAAACATTTAGAAATTTAGGAAACAGTCTGCAAGTAAAAAAGATAGTAAAACAAAAGTTTAAAAGATTTATGGTGTTTGTTTTATGGCATGTCAACTCTTGCAGCGTTATTTAATGCTGAAGTATTCATTTAACGAAAATCAGTTGTAAATAATTATTCTTCATACAAATGATTTATACACAATATGGTTTCAAGTAATTATTCCTATTTATCAATAATAATTTGTCTGCACACAGTTATATGGTTTCAAGTATTCCAATTCAAGACAAATAATCTAAATATTGTTTCATGCTTTCAAGCAATTAATAATAATCCTTTGTAAACAATTAGAGTTTTAAGTAACTATTCTTAATAAAAATGATTTATACAAAGTTTTATATAGGTTAGTACAAAAGTCACTTAAAAAGGAAAAAAAAGAAGACCCCTCCCCAACCCTTTTTAAAAAATTTATAATTGAATTATGAGATATTATATTTCACAAGAGTTGAAATAAATATAATAAAAAGAACAATTTCTTTACCTTTTTTTAAAATTCAAAATCTGTTCAATTTTTATTTTTAGAATGAGTAACTTTTATACTATTACTATATATATATATATATATATATATATATATCTATATATAAAACTGCAAAAAAAAAAACAACAGCTGTACAGCAACCAAAGCCTTCATCAGTTGATGAATGAAGTTAGGTATGGTTACATATACACGCACACAATTTTCTTTTAAAATAACCTTTATTTCCAAAAAAAGTTTTGAAAATAAGATCAACCTGTTTCACTATTTTCTAAATTGCCTTTTTTTTCTCCAAACCTAAAATTTCGTTCCAAACCTTACTTATACATAGAGAGAGGGATGTCTTACCTGTGTGGAGCAAGAACAGTTCCATGGGTGAACTCTTCTGACACAAAAGAACAAAAAGCAAATATGGGTCTGCCTTGTCGTAGGTAGTAAGTGAACTGGATACCCTCTGGTTGTGCATATTTGGACACGAGCTCAGGCAGAGAGAAATGAGGCATCACCTTAAGGCTGTCTTTAAAGGAAGGATATAGAAATCATACAGTGAGGTAGTGCACACAAGAGATAATCAGTGGACAGTAAACATTTTACAACATAGAATAGGTGAGTTATAATAAGGTTTAGATATATTTTAAACGTATGCAGACAAAAACTATATGGATGCTGTCATGCAGAGGACATTTGAAGAGAGAAACAACATATCCATATTCTTCAGACTTTAAGAAAAAAAATCTATATTTGGTTGATCTTTACCTTCACCAGCGACTGTGTTTGTGCTGTGCCAGCCAAAGAGGCGTGCTGGATCAAATGGACTATTTCCCTAGAAAAAAATATTAAAATTAGAAAAATGAATAAACAAACAAAATAAAGTGGATCTGTGTGTGATGGAAAGGTTATTAATACAGAAAATGAAATCAGAATGCCAAATTGAAATCTTTGGTTCACTTTGTACTAATCCTCTCAGAAAAGACAAGTTGATTTATCTTTGAAATATATATATATATATATATAAAAACAGAGATTTTTGTTAGGATTGGTGGTGTTTTATGGCATATCAATTCTTGTGGATTATTTAATCACAAATTCTGTTTATATATATATATATATATATATATATATATATATATATATATATAGTATTATTTCGGTCCAGTTAAACCAGAGTTGGGAGTAATTCCTTCAGGAGAAGAAAATCATTCAAAAACTGAACATTTAAATTTTCCTGGTAGAGAGCTCAATGTAATTAATATTACAGAGCAATACTTAAAAAAAAAAAGGGAAGTGAAAAAAACGACGAGATAACTCCACCCCCCGTGTCAATTCTGATTTATTTTATCCATAAGATCTGAAGAATTCCTGTTATATTTTTCTTCGTGTTTTTGGTTTACATCAGAAACGCAAAACAGGATGGAAATAAATTTATAATCCTAAAGTATATATATATACACGTACAAATGTGCATCTATATAGCAGTATCGACTATATGAACGCTGACTAAATGGATGGAGAAAAAGCTTGACGGCAACTACACAAGAACACTGCGAACAATTTTGAACAAGTCCTGGAGGCAACACCTCACAAAGCACCAGCTGTACGGCCACCTAACCCCCATCACGAAAACTATCAAAGTTAGACGAACTAGACATGCAGGGCACTGCTGGAGAAGCAGGGATGAGCTCATAAGTGATGTTCTCCTATTGACCCCTTCACATGGCCGAGCAAAAGCAGGGCGACCAGCTCAAACCTACATACAGCAGCTCTGTGAGGATACAGGATGTAGCCCTGAGGACCTGCCAGAAGCAATGAATGATAGGGGTGGCGAGAGAGGGTCATGGATATCAGTGCTGGTGGCACGACAAGATGATCAGATGATGATATGTACAAATTGTAAGTGAATAGTGTGTAGGTAATATGATTTTAAAATGAGCCAGAGCTCATTTGTTTGCACACAGTTAAATGGTTTTAAGTATTGCTATTTATTGTTTGCACACAGTTAAAAATGGAGATTTGATGTTATCAGTATACCAAAGCAAAAAAAACAATCAGTTCATAATTTTTTTGTCAGAATATTCTTCAGTTATTTTTTTTTATTCTAATGGTGTGAAAATAATGATAAATGAATCATATAGTTTCTGCTATGAACTTTACTGTTTCAACATTATTCAGCAAGATGATAGATTGATTTTAATGGCATGTCAACCCATCTAGAATCATTCTATGCCTAGATGTTAGAGAACTGCATTCATTATACATTTATATGAACATTTTTTGTGCAGTGGTTTCTTAAAAGAATTTTTAACACATGATTCTATCCAATATGATTAATTTTTAAAGAGATCTATTAGACCCTAAGAGGTACTACCACACCAAGTTAGAGTGGACCTGGGAGTATTGACAATGAAGGAGTAATCCACACTCCTCAGACCTCTAGAAATGAAGTCTCATCATCAGATGCAGTTTAGTGTCACATACTCAGGACACCCTATTTTTTTGGAGGTGGGGTGTTCTTATCACTCAGTTGGGGATACAGTTAAGCAGATTCTAAGTACCAAAGACAGGTCAAATTTACAGGCTGAAGTAATCATTCTTAATACAAAAAATTACCCCACAATTATATGGTTTTAAGTAACTAAAAATAATAATCTCTTGTAAACAATTATAGCTTCAAGTAATTATTCTTAATACAAAAAATTTGCACACAGTTATACAGTATCAATAATACTTATCCTTTACAATTTTTAAACAGATCTATTTGACTCATAGATGGGACTGTAACAGGTAATACCACACCAGGTCAGAGTGGAACTGGGAGTAATGGCAATGAAAGGGTACTCCATACTCCCCAGAGCTCCAAAACTTGATCCTTGTCATGAGATTCCTTTTAGGACATCTACTTTTTAGGGGGTGAGGTTCTTATCCCTCTGCAGGGTACATAATATATTTTAAGCCTTGCCAACAGGGCAATATTGGAAGAGTGTCCTCATCTTGATTATTATAGAGATAACACTTCCTTCATTATAGAAAAAAAACATACAAGAATTTCTAATTTAGAAAGAAAATTGTCTGAAGACTAAATTTCATCATTCAATTATATACTATGAATAATCTAAGATAAATCTAGACATCTTCAAGATGTGTAAGTACACATCTTCATTTATATTCTAAATTTTTAAATTAAAAGATTTAAAGATTCAATCTTGATACTTTTTGATTACACATGTTATTTTAATTTCAACATAAAAAAAATAGAGTTAAAAAAGAATTTCTTTTTTAAGGATTCTATATATTGTGGTTCTTACTCTGAGCAATTGATAAACTGTGATATCATATTGAGAAGCTTTCTTTATAGATGTTGGGAATAAAGCATCATGGAGTCGAGGGAACTGGAGTAAGCTGTCTTCAAGAGTGTCCATGTCAATTCCTTGGAAAGGGTCAGGAACACCAAGACTTGATGTCATCTGCAGTTAATAAATGAAAAAAAAGGAAAAAAGTTCAATATATTAATTTTGCTGGACTTTTTGTATATAGTCCTATGGAGAAAAAAAATCTTTCAAAATCACATATAGTATTATGAAATAAACTTACCATAAATTGTGGCATAGAAGTCTAAGTTTTAAGCATGAAAAAAAAAAAAATCTCTACAAAACTAGGAATCAACTTATATAGTGGGGCTAAAATTCAAATCTTTACCACAGAATGGTCAACCAACGGAACAGTATTCTTAATAATTGATATACACCATTTAACGAAACTCTAGCCAAGTGACACAAACATTTCGAATTTAAACTTTTATTTGGTGAACATAATTAACAAATTAATATGAAATAATAAAACTCTAATACAAATTAAGTATTATATAAATGCTATATCACATGCTGTTTCAAACAACTAATACACTGGCTGTAAGCACAAACTGGGACATCACAGCACCCAGGCAGTCAGTCAGACAACTACAGTATGTTGTTTATCTGCACAATTTTATGATAGCACAACAGATTGTGAATTCATATGAATATAAGCTCTAATGTATAAGATTTGCACATTTCATATATTTTACCAGTAGCCTACTGCATATTTGGGAGTTAATTTTTACTACAGTCAAACAAAAGAATTTTGTGCTAAAAATATTGAGGTTGACTTATATATCAAATCAACTTATATGCTGCAATTTATATCAAATTACTTTGCAGCTGAGAGAGAGAGAGAGAGAGATTTAGTTTGTTTTGGTTGGGTTTTATGGCATATCAACCATTGTAGGTTATTTAATGCCAAATGCTGTTTATACATATATATTAAATATATATGATTTGTAAACACATTTTGTAGAGAACACTTAAATGAGTCTAAGCTCATTTTTTTCTAGCACACAGTTAAATTGTTTCAAGGATTTCTATCTAACACAAATAGTTCTATTTACTATTAATCATTTGTTTGCACATAGTTAACTGGTTTCAAGTATTGCTATGTAACAGTAACAATTTAACATCAGTCATTTGTTAGCACACAGTTAAATCGATATACATGATATGATTTCTAAGTTAATGGTTGGTAATTTAATTTTTAAATGAGTTAAATCCAATTTGTCATCGTACTAGTACCACTATTGCTTTTACATAGTTAAATTATTTCAATTATTGTTATCTTACACTTATAGTTCTATTTAGTATGACAGTGAAGTAGTTACAAATATCACTATTTAACACTAAATATTCAATTCAACACAATTCATTTGCATACAGTCAAATGGTCCCAATTTGCCAATGGTCCAGGAGACCTGGTTTCAATCCCAGGTTGCGTCATACCAAAGACTTTAAAAATGGTACTTGATACCTCCTTGCTTAACACTCAGCAATATAAGGTATGTATCAAGGGTAAAGTAGAGCAATCCAGGGAAAGGAGTAGCGCCCTCTCCTACACCTCAGTTAGCTATTGAAAAGGGAGCCTTCTGGTCACCCTCGATTACGGTTGCCAACTTTACTTACTATACCAATAATTCACTTTAGGAACACAATTAAAGAGTTTCAAGTATGGCTATTTAAAACTATTAATTCTTTTTCACATTACTCATTCATTTGCATACAGTTAAATGGTTCCAAGTATTGTTATCTATCACACTACAATTCAGTTAGACATCAGTCATTTGTTTGCACACAGTTAAATGGTCAAACAGTTCTATTTCTAACAATTTAATGTAAGTCATTTGTTTGAACACAGTTTAAAATGCTAAAAAGTTCCATTTGATCCATGGATAAAACCCTATTATGTTCTACCACTCTGGACCAAAGTGGACCTAGGAGCAATGACAATGAAGGGGTACTCCATATTTCCTAAAGCTCCAGGGCTAGAACCTACCATCTGAAAGTTTAATGTCATATCCAGGACACTTACTGAGGTGGAAGGGGGTCTTACCCCTCTGCAGAGATGCTGCCTGGGCTAAGAGAAAGAGGTCATTTTTACTAGAAAGTTTTATCACACAAATTTCCAAATTAAACTAACTGTAATACAAATTAAGTATTATGTTAATGCTATAGTCACACACCATTTCCAACTGCTGATGCACTTACAGTAAAAACTAACTGAAATATCATAGTAACCTACTGTATGTTTAGGTGTTGAACTATGTAGTAGGTATAAGTCTAACTGAAAATTAGGAGCCAAAAATCTTGAGGTTGACTTATATGCAAAGTCATCTTGTATGTTGCAGTTTACAGTTTAAAAGTTGTCTGGATTTCTTGGAGGAAGCATAGTCAATTATTATTCATTTTCGACTTATTTCTTTCATCATATTTCTCTTACATTTGGTTGAAGTTTTATTCTGTATTTCTGAGCCGCCCCGATTACTTAAATGGAATCCCATTTTAGTTGTTATAGTCCCAGAATTTTATTATTATACACCGATCTATTCACACACTAGTATCTTCATCTTGATTGTTATAGCCACAGCATTTCAACTATTTTTTCAGATGAGGAATTATCATTTATCTTGGTTATTATAAGTAAAGTTGGTGACTGTAATCGAGGGCGACCAGAAGGCTCCCTTTTCAATAGCTACTACACTGAGGTGTAGGGGAGGATGCTACTCCTTTCCCTGGATTGCTCCACTTTACTCTTGATACGTACCTTATATTCTGGAGTGTTAAGCAAGGAGGTATCAAGTACCATTTTTAAAGTCTTTGGTATGACGCAATCTGGGATAGAACCCAGGTCTCCCAAACCATTGGCAGACACTCTACCCACTAGGCCAATGAGCTGGTAAAAGCCGGTTTGGTTATTATAGTCGCTGTTTAAAACAACAACATTCGTCTTTATAATTGCAACATTTTTGATCCAAGTTTAAATTGGAATGTCATGTAAAGCGGAGAACATTTGTAGAGAGAGAAAGGCAAACAGTAGACGTTTTTTTGGAATGAAGTCAGAATTATAGACAATGAAAGTGAGTAAAATTATGGACACATTGAAGATGTCACAGAAATGTATAATCTTGATTGGCATTTAACTCAACTGTGGATTTCACTACTCAACAGAAACAAAAGATTAAAACAGAATTCCATAAAAAAGATCGGGACAACTCCATAAATTAAAAAAAAAAAAAAAAAAAAATTGATACCTTTTGTTCTGTATTCGGAAGAAAGATGAAAACAGGAGTCTTTTCTTGGGGTAGGGGGAAAATATTACATCAGAGGGAAGACAAAAAATTTACTGGTTGAAATGTGTAAATCTAAGAAAAGTAGGTTTATCCCTACATGAAACATGAGGGGTGGGGAAGGAAATTTCATAATAAATGAATTTTTGATAAATTTAAAAAATCTTTAAAAATAACTTGGTAAGGTTTGTAAAGGTTTGTAAAGGCTGTCATTTATCAAGGTACAAATGATTGCTAGAAATAAGTCCTCACCGATGTGAGAAGATCATTGCCATATAAGGTAGTAGCAAGAGCTGCTAAAACATGGCCTTGTTGGACAAGGCCAGCAACTGTAGATTCTTGAAGATTCCACACAACTCCAGCATTGGCCAAACTAGCTTCATACATTGGTGATATGTCTGAAAAGAAAAGAAAATACTTAGATTAAAAAAATAATAATTTCATTTAAAAAAAAAACAACAAAAAAACACAAACACAAACTTGCATACTTTTTACAAGGTCAATTTTATTCTCATTATGGAATTGTACAGAATACAGGCAATATGTTAAATACATCCTAATTTTACAAAGTAATTTTAACAATTTGAATTTTTAAGTTTGATATTTTGGACTTAGCACAATTTTGCTATACATGCTATTTTGGGCTTGGATTAATAAAAGTCTTTGTATAGGCCACCATTGACAGCCTTTCTTTTAAAGGAATGACGGGATAGCTTTAAAGAAAGATGTCTGCATCCTAGGATGAAGGAGATCACATAAGATATTAATAATAAAAGGCTTTGTATAGGCCACCATTGACAGCCTTTCTTTTAAGGGAATGATGGGATAGCTTTAAAGAAAGATGTCTACAAACTTACCATAAGGATTCACAGAAAGGGAATAGAAATTCTGAAACATTTTGATCCACATGATATGTTTATCTTCAAAGAGTTGCAGGGACAATTGCTTTGGGGGAATTCTGAAAAGAGACAAGATGGAATCAGTTCTTGAAAAAAAAAAAAAAGATTTTAACATGTAATTTTTCAGACTCATTCAAAAATTTTCATTTGATGATAAAACATTAATTCTCCCTAATCAAAAGGGGATATTTTAATCAAATGATTATAAGAAAAAAATCATTTCACAGCAATATAAAAAAGCAATATTACTTTTGTCCCATAACAGTAGCTACATCAAGTGTATGATATTCATATGCAAATATACCAATTATAATGGGACATGGAGAGAAGTTCATGTTTTATAATAGCTGTCATATACTTTCTTTTTTTTTTCTTGGTTATAGAGTTTCAATGGTTTGGAGTTTGGTCATAAATAATACTTAATAATATCTGTGTTGATTGTATAATGTCCTGCTAGAAATAATAAAATTACCTTCTTATAAAAAATTATTAGGAGAGTAGTTACTTAGGGTTGATATTGTATATGCCTATATAAAAGATATGTACAAATTTAGTTTGGCACAATGTCATTTATTTATGAACAATTGCTAAATGATGAGCCAAAATAAGATTAACAGTATGTCAATCTATCTGGAGATTTTTTCATGCCTAGAGGTTAGGGAATTGTATACATTGTACATTTATACTTTTTTGTGTAGTTGTTTTGTTAGACTTTTTTGCAGTTATATCAAGTGTTCCTATCTAATATGAATATTTTGCACATAGTTGTAGTGTTTCAGGAATCCCTATAATTCTAACGATTCCTATGCAATTATAGTTTCAAATAATTATTTCTATTTAATAATCATTGATTTTCACTCAGTTATATAGTTTCAAGTAACTAATAATAATAATAATAATAATCCTTAGTAAACAATTATAAGTAAAGTTGGCGATCTTCGTCGAGAGTGACCTGAAGGCTCCCTTTTCAAGAGCTACCACAGGACAGGGCACTATTTCATTCCCTGGATTGCTCTATTTTACCCTTAATCCTTACCATATAATGCTGAGTGTTAAGTAAGGTGGCATCAAGTACCATTTTTTGAGTCTTTGGTATGACTCAGCCTGGGAGTGTTCACCAATGGTCTCCTGGACCATTGGTGAACACTCTACTCATTAGCCCAATAATACATTTACACTCAGTTATATGGTATCAAGTATTCCTATCTAATATGAATAATTTTCAAACTGATCTACTTGACCCATAAATTGAGCCCTAACTAGTACTATAACTCCAGGTCAGAGTGGACCTGGGAGTAATGGTAATAAAAGGGATACTGCATACTTTCCAGACCTCTAGAACTGGAGTCTCACCACCAGATGCAGTGTTATAGTCAGGATGCCCACTTTTGGAAGGGATCTTATTCCTCTCTAGATGAGATAGTGTATTTTAAACTCTGCTGATCGGGTTGGTGGATCTCAAATATTCAATAGATACATAAATATATAGAGAGTAAAATACTTACTGATTCTTATCACAGTATTTCCACAACAAATAACCAAATCTGTTGTCAGTGCAATAAGAGATGAAATCTTGGTGGAAATGACGTAATTCAATATAGATATTCTCAAAACGGGTAACAGGTGATGGAATTTTCAGAACTCCACCCAGCTGACAGAGCAGCTGCAAGAAACGACCAAACTTCCCAGTAGGAATGCTACTATCCAAAATACCATTTCTACAAAAAAAAAAAAAAAAAAAAAAAAAAAAAAAAAAAAAAAAAATCAAATATAACGATAACATAGAAAAACAAAATGAATAAAAAGCATATTTGAAAATAAAAGAGATGCAGAAGATTTTTTTGGTAGGAAAACAAAGATATTCGATTAATTGATTGATTTTAAAGTCATGTCAGTTCATCTAGAGCATCTCCATACATTTTAGTGTCATGCCCAGGATATGTCACGGTTTGAGTGACCTGTAGAACCCTCTATATAAGATAAATCTATTTTTTTTTTTATAATCTTGTATATTATAAAATGAACATGATAATCCTACAATTATTTGAAAGGTGGAAGAGAAGTTGTTACTTACCGAGCAAGTTGCATGTAAACCAATTCTTTGAGGTAGCTTGTTGCTGATGTCTTTACAGTGTGTAGAATTTGTTGATATGATAGGGTACCATTAGGACTGTCACGATCTTTTTTGGAGGCAATGTGTTCTGATAGCCAATTAAGTGCAGCATCAATCCGATTGTGGCTAACAAGGTACTCCCACATCACATGGTTGGGGATATCCTGGTACTGAACTGAACAATCTGTCAAAATATTAAGATATAAAGTATATATATATATATATATATATATATATATATATAAAATGTTTATGTGTAGGTATGTGTGTATATAAACATCTTGGCTGAATACTTTTTAAATATTGGGCTAAAAAGTCAGAAACCTTAGTGATACAGATGAACACTTAGGAAGATTATGATAAGAGAAAGATAAATGAAAACTTATATACTTTGCGATGTCATCTGTGCATCAAGTAGAACAAGTTGTTGTACATCGGTTGACCATGAGAGTAGCCAGTCCAGGAGGACATCGCAGTATCGATTGTTGTGAAGAGAAGCAGGGATGTGTTGCTGGTCAGGACTTATTTCCCCACATGAATTCTTCAGGTCATATTGTGAAGGGCTGTTTGTCATGCAGGCAGCTATAGGATCCAAACCCTTCCAACCACTGAAAGACAATATATCAAGTAGCAGCAAAATTTAAAAAAGCTTTTCTGAATAGTCATAAAGTTTGAATGTTATTCGCAATGAAAAGCTGAAATATCATCTGAAGTAACTAGCAATACACAATCATATTACGTACATGTTGTAAGATATTTATCAAAAATAAATGATGTTGACTTGATTTTATTAAGTTTGGTAATTATTTGTAGTTAAAAGGACATTTGTATTTGTTTTCATCATTTACTTTCGACAGGTTGCTGCCTTGTCTGCACCAAGTATAGCGTATGTAAAATAGTCTTAGGCTCATTTGGATAACTTGGATACTCTTGAAAATTCCTAAAAATTAACAAATATTTCTAATCGATTTTATTTCAAATCGACTTGATATTCTTAGATCTTCTCATTTACTTTAGCGAAGTTTTCATACAAGCCTTCGTTTGTCATGTGATGTTGCCATTTCATATCAACAATCACAGATATCTAATGAAATTCAGCAAGATTTCAGCTGCCAATTTTCAGCTGCAGAAAAATATGAAAATAAACCCTGAGTATATAGCTTTCAACATGAACATTGCAGTTGAGCTGGGAGTGATGAATAGCTCAAAGCTGAATGCAGTTGAAGCCTTTAAATAGCTAGGAAGTTTGGTGAGAAGCAGTTTTGATATTGATATCAAAATCAGGCATGAACACCATACACTGCAGAAAATAAGAGATGCATAATGGTTAAGAAATGGAATTGGTGACCAATGTTCAAATCTTGGACAAAGCTATTTGTGCTTCCCTCTATGCTAATGCCCTTGGGAAAGACAAATCCATCTTTCCTTTTCCAGTATGTATTTACCAAACTCCTCTGTTACAAGCAGGATGTAAGACAAGGTCAATTTTTAAATAGAGTGAATCTGGTTTGAATTCAGAGTTTTCCTTCTCCTAAAGTGGTTGACTTACTAAGCCAACCTGCCTTACTATTTACCCATATCTGGGGGTAAGAACAAATAGATTCATACCTTTTTCAAGAGCATTAATGCAAAATAAAAAGCAAACAGCTTTGTCCAGGATTTGAACTCTGGTTTCCTATTATGATAACTGTTACATTCAGCACAACTCTATGGGTAAATGGTAGGATAGATTGGGTTCTTTATCCTTGGCAACTAGTATAGGAGAAAGAAAACTCTGAAGACAAACCAGCAATACTCTGCTGAAAAATCAACCTTGTGCCATAATATGCCTGGGCTAAGGAGATGGGAGAGATAAATACATTGCAGAAAATATAGGAGTCAAGACTGGCAAGAGGAATACTGTTGAATTGAGGCTCTAGTATAGCAGTAAGATATAAACACTGTTGAAATAAATTTAAAAAATTAGTCTTCATGTTTCCTATACAAGGAAAAAGATATCTGAAAAAGGCTGTAAAGTACACTGCTGAAACCTTGTCAAAACACACACACACACACACACACACACACAGTCACTTACCTAAGTGGGAGTAGATTTTCTTTAACTCTTTCAAATGACGTACATGGATATGCTTCTTGAAGTTTACAAAAAAAAGTCACAATTTCCTTCTCTTCACCAGTCTTAGATAAATAATTCAGGATGCAATCCCGCAGAGCATGATCATTTGTGTATTGTGCAAATGACCAGTATTTATCATTTGGACTAAAACCCTGAAAAATGGACAAAAAAACCCAAAAAGGTTTAGAGAATTGCAGATTTGGCTCAGTAGTTATAAACTTAAATGTTCTTTTTTTTTCTTTTTTTTAAAAAAAAGATAAATCAACAACAAAGTAAATTGTTCATCATACAATGTTTAATTGAATACTTTGGCCAGTGACGAACCTTAAAACTTTTAGACATCAGTTCTCTCATTCTGTACATTGAGATGTGTGTGTGTGTGTGTGTGTGTGTGTATATATATATATATATATATATATATATATATCACACAAACTTTTAAAGGGACTTATTTATATCTTCTACGTATCAATAAAAAGCAAATCTTGAATGAACTTTCTTGTCAAATTAATTATCTTATTTAAGCAGTGGTAGAATTCAAAACCTTTTAATATCAGTTCTTTCTTTCTGTACCCAAATTGTTTTTACATAGGAAATGAAAAAAGATATTTAACTTCTACTAAGAGGTACATATTCAGAGGCCTGAATTCCAACAGAGAAATCTCAATTTCTACATTCCTATTGCCTAGAAAATTGCCTGTTAAATAACAGATTACGATTCTCTAACTGGCTAACAAGCTAGAACTCTGACCTTATTTACAAGCGCTACAAACAATTGCGTCTCCATCGATCATTTGAGACAAAAATCATTGCTTCAAGGGAAGTTTGCTTCTTACTAGGATCATAGAGCATTAAAAAACATTTCTAAAAATTAAAATTGAAATAGAAAAAAAAAAAAAAAAAATTGCAGAGTCTTACCAAATTTGAAATTAACAGAGAAGCATCATCAAATTGTCCTCTTTGCAAATATTCAATACTGCGAAGAAGGCCCAAACGAAAGACTTCTGAGAGGTGAGCGAGTTGAGGTAAATTCTGCTGTAAGAGGTAATCCTGAACAA
This sequence comes from Sepioteuthis lessoniana, assembly GCA_963585895.1. Classification (NCBI taxonomy): domain Eukaryota; kingdom Metazoa; phylum Mollusca; class Cephalopoda; order Myopsida; family Loliginidae; genus Sepioteuthis; species Sepioteuthis lessoniana. Next base: position 492,038 of record OY757932.1, on the reverse strand, counting down.
CTGGCACAATGTTTCTCCTAATACTGTCTTCAATTGCATCCTTGGGAAAAAAAAAAAGGCAAATATCAATTTTGTGTTAAAACTGCAGTTATGTTATTAATTAAATTTACTAAACTTGAAAGCCATTATTACTCATTTGGACAAGTATTTTTTTTATCTTCATATCTTAGTTGCTTTTTTTTTTTTATCAAAACTCATTCAGACCATAAATATAGGAACATTAGAAATTATGAAGAATAAGTCTTATTTTGAAGTCTTATGTCTGTAAGGAAACATAAAACTTGCAACATGTCTGTAAGAAAAAATAAAACTGCATTATTTGAAGACTGCTACATATTCTTATTTTTGGTGTGAGAATTTCAATATTGTAGACTTTGCTATTGAATAATACCTAATAATATTCATTCTGATTGTATAATGTTCCACTAGAAATAATAAAATTGTAATATTTTTGGTTAAGAAGAAAATGAACATTTTATAAAAACATTATTGGAAGTGTACTTATTTATATTTGATACTGTAATACTTCATAATATTTATTTGGATTGTATAATGTTCTGCAAGAAATAATAAAATCCTATTATTTTTTTGGTGTCAAAGAAAATGAACATTTTATGAAAAATTGTGAGCATAAATAGTCCACATGTAATCAATGAAGAATATGTAGCAGAGAAATTTGCAGTACAAATGAAACAAAGTGTGTTTGGTAGGCCAATATAAACTGCATATAACATATCAAAAGTTTACCAAAAAATATTGAGTCAAATCTGTTTAAATAGCCAGTTGAACTCAAGCAGATGTCTTTGATATTTTTTCACTGTTGGTGAAGCTTCTTCAAGTGATAAAATAAGACTATATTTTTTTATTTCAGTTGTGAAGTTTTTTTTACAGCATCACAACCATACATAAAGTACAAATGATACTAAATCATCATCATGGCATGCTGCAAGCATGGATTTCCCAAACCCTCTTGTCCATCGCTGTCGGTAGGTCTTCTATGCTACATCCTGTATCAGTACAGAGCTATTATAGATAGGTTCTAGCTGGTCGCCCTACCCTTGCTTGTCTGTGTGAAGGTGTCCACAGAAGAAGATTGCTTATGATACAATCAGGCCAAATTAGTGAACAAAGGATGAAATAGTTGTCCTCATTAGTGAAGTTTAGTTTCAACATTTTGTAACTGGAATAGGCGACATTGTTAATGGCTGTCATAATCAAACTCAGAATCTTTCTAACAGAGTAAACTTGCTACGTTGGCAGCACAAACACCATTACAGTTTGAGAAAGTAAAGGAACAAACCATATTGTCTGCAAGAAACACCCTTTTGGTATTGCGATCAGATTTGTAGGTGCAATGTAATGTTTATTTGGTTAAGGTGCATGTAAAATATCTCTGTAATACCTAACATGTTTGGAATTTACTTGTTATGATCAAACAAATAAAGAACGCTCTAAAATCACAAGAAATGTACATTGGACAAAGATTTCTACAATCAAAGTGCATTGCAAATGATCTTTGCTATAAAAATGCATTGGACAATGATTTTACTATAAAAATGCATTGGATAATGATTTTTACAATAAAAACGTATTGGACAATGATTTTTACAATAAAAACGCATTAGACAATGATTTTTACAATAAAAACGCATTGGACAATGATTTTTACAATAAAAACGCATTGGACAATGATTTTTACAATAAAAATACATTGGACAATGATTTTTACAATAAAAATACATTGGACAATGATTTTTACAATAAAAACGCATTGGACAATGATTTTACAATAAAAATGCATTGGACAATGATTTTACTATAAAAATGTATTGGACAATAATTTTTACTATAAAATCACCAAAATAACCATTAAAGCCTATTTAATACCTGTTCCCTTCATTATTTTTGGTAATCTTTTGATGTGTTAAGCAGGATATATTGACCTACCAGACTTAGTCCTGGGGTAAATCCACAGACTTCCTGGATAACAAAAAGGAAATTATTAACTTTAAAGTTGAATAAACTATAAGAATCATCAACACTAGTCACATGACAGAATCTTAAGATACTATTTCAGTAAATGACTTACCATAACATCTATGTCCGCCCAGTTATTAGTCTCTTGTTCCATACTAACAATTGAATGACTCATTCCCGAAGGCATATCATCTTCCTCCACTGTATTCTGTCTCTTCTGACCTAAAGTGGTCATATAGCTACGGACATTCGAGATATAATCCATAACAATATCCATTGCCTGATCCGTTTCATCTTGCTCATCATCAGGGATGTTGTCCGGTTGGAGGTTTTGTACTGAAAGAGCATCATTCAGCAAACAGTACAAATGATTTAACATCACCCCCAGTAGTTGCTGGGCAAAGAACAGAGATTGTTGCTCAGCCATATTTTCTTCAATGCTTCCAAGTAGAATTTGGTAGGCAGGTTCTAACTGCCTTAGACTATACAGGTGACTATTCCCACCATCACTGCTCTGGTCTACAGAATTTGTTTGAGTACCATCCTGATTTTTGTTTGAAAAAACTATAGAAAAAACAAAAAAGAAGAAATATACAGGTCAGGTGTTTCCAAAAAGGTATATACATGCATTACATAAAAATAATCTCGATTCTTAGTCAGAAAGTATGACTGATACCATCTCCAATGGCCTAGGGATTGAGCAGATACTACACTCTGATCCTAAATAGAAAACTATAATGGTCATACAAAGAAACAAACGATAGTCTTTATTCTGGGTCAGAAAGTATAACTGATTCCATCTTCAAAGGACCAGGGATTGAGCAGATACTACACTAATTTAAGGTCATAATAGCATAGATGTTAGTTTCTATCTCCAATTTTAATTCTTTTATTTCATGAGATGTGCAGATCTTTGAATAAGTATCAGGTCACTCACTGTTTTGTCTTGTCCGCAAAAAGACACTAATTGTGTCCAGCTGTCTGTACTTGAGGCCAAGTTCTAATGCCCTTAGAGGTAGAGAACATCGACCCCATTTGTTCATTTGACAAAGTTCATCAGTCACTCGAGCACCACCATAAGTCATCACCTGTAATCAGAATAAAGAAACATCACCTGTAATTGCAATAAAGAAACATCACCTGTAATCGCAATAAAAAAACATCAACAGAAAAAATTCAAACAAAAACTTATGAAGTGTACATAAAAGACATGAGGGAAAAAAACAATTAAATTTAGGTATATTGATTGATTTTAATGGCATGTTAATTCATATAGGGTTATATTATGCCTAAAGGTTAGGGAATCATGTACATTGTACATTTATATTTACATTTTCTGTGTAGTTGTTTAAGAGTCCTTTGTATAGTCATATGAAAATCAAGCATTCCTATTTAATACAAATAATTAGCACACAATTATATGGTTTTAAGTATTCCTATCTAATACCTAATAATTATATGGTTTCAAGTAATTATTTCTATTTAAGTTGTCATTTGTTTGCATACAGTTTTATAGTTTCAAGTAATTTATAATAATCCTTAGAAAACAAAACTTCAAATAACTATTCTTAATATAAATACAATGACATGGCATCTAGTATTCCTATCAAATACTAATAATTTTCAGATCTATTTGACCCATAAATGTAACCCTAACAAGTATTACCACTTTAAGTCAGAGTGGACTTGGGAGTAATGGCAATGAAGGGGTACTGCACCCCGCCCCCGAACAGGAGCTTCACCATCAGATGCGGTTTAGTAACATACCCAGGACATATATCTTTTTTTTGAAGGGAGGTCTTACCCTTCTGCAGGGGATACTGTCAGCATTATAGTGGTTAGGTATATTAAGATTCTGCCAGTCTTATCGATTGATTGGGGGGGGGTCTTATATGCCTTTGAATATATTAACGTATTGGAAGTATGCTTAATAAAACATTTTTATGAGGGAATTTGTCTAAGACTGATTGTTAGATACATTCAACCCGGATATGCTATTTTTTTTTCTGACAATTATATCTAAAAAATTTTTTTCTTTTACAATAATTTTTTTTTGAAAAATGAAACTTCGATGGCACATAAGACATCCCACGTCTATTTTTATCTAATATCACATTGTTAAACAGTACTGGTATAAGTTGCTTATAATGTCTGGGTAAATATTAGCCGATGGCTCAATTTTGCAAAAAAGTGAGCTATTTTTAGTCATTTTCTTAGAGGAAAAGGGGATACAATATACTGCCAAATAAGAAATATTATCTTACATTCTTTTGGTAAAATGCAGTTTTCTTGTAGTTAATAAGAGATCTATGCTGATAGACAGTCTCAGGAAACTAATAGAAATAAAGAATTCTCCATGAAAAGACATTTATTTTAGAATTTTTTTTGTCATTTTTCTTTATAAGAATTTTTTTTTTCTTTGACAAGAAATTGTTTTTTAAATTTTTCTTTTTCTTAATTCTTTTTTTAAAGAAATTTTTTTTCCCATTTTTTTTTCTTTTAACAGGAAATCCCAGCACTCAATTTTCCATGAAAAAATTTTTTTTTCAATTTTTTCTTCATTTTTCTTTTAGAATTTATTTCTTTTTTATAAAGAATCTTTTTTTCTTTTTTCACTCAATTTTCCATGAAGAAAGCTTTTTTCATTTAAAATTTTTCACATATTTCAAAATTCTTTTTATAAAATTTTTTTCCACATTTTTTTCTAAACAGAAATTTTTTTCAATTTTTGTTTTTGATTTTACAACAATATTTCGTTTTTTTTTGTTTTTGTTTTTTAAAGAAAACACAATTTCATTCCTATCAACATTTAATATGGGATTAGAGATAGTTAATGGCAAACTTTACTTTTTGCCTTGTCAGCTACAACAACTTAGCATGTAAGAACTGGGAGATATTTTTGTAAGTGGGGGGGGAAAAACAGATCTTATATGCCATTAAAAACTAAGAGTGGAGTCTTATATACCATTAAGCATAGTATACCTTTTACCATAGTTTGAAATGTAATTTTTACTTTTCTATTCACCAAATCAAGAATTTTAATTAACCCTGAATGATGTAAAAATGGTTTCAAAATGGAAATGTAACCGATTGTCTTATAGAGAAAGAACTGGCATCAAACCTTGTCAATAAATTCCTCTTGAATTAATCCATCAACCATAGCATAAAGTCCACCTTCTCTCAGAATTAAAGGTGGATGGCATTGCTCCATTCCTAATACAACAAGTCCGGAACCTTTTTTGAATCTAGGATAAATAAAACCAACAAAAAAATAAAACAATATTCATACATTCATTTAATTTGAGGATAATGAAAATGAAAAAAAAAAAAAACAAAACAAAAAAAAAAACAAAAAAACATGAATACAGTTTTTATAACTCATGAATTATTTACATAAATATACACTTTTAAATTGTGAGACTGATTTTATATCCTGGTGATAATAAGCAAATATTAGAGTGTATTAAAATATTGGGGGTAGGGAGAGAGTGGAGTCCCTTATTTGCCACTGCTTCCCACCAGACAGGGTTTGACACAAGGTCAATGACCTAAAGGTCGATTATAAGAGAGAGTGGAGACTCTGTGGCATAATGGCTAAAGTGCTTGATTGTAGTCCTGAAGTAAGTTCAAACTCCAGTTATGCTATTACATTCATCTTCAGACTAATATGCTAGGGAAAGGTATGGACTCTCTTATTCCCATAGCTATGGGATAAATAGTATCTTGGCTGATCTTCTACAAGAATGGCTTTGGCATTAAATAACTCGCAAAGGTTGATATGCCATTAAAAAGAAAAAGAAACCTACACTGATGTTAAGGTGCACTTAGTGTAATGGTTATCACCGCAGGAAACAGAATTGGTGACCTGATTGATTTATCTTAAAGGCATGTTAACCCATCTGGGGATATTTTATGATAAGAGAAATGCGTTAATTACATGTTTATAATGACATTTTTGTGTTGTTGTTTCCGAAGAGTTTTTAGCACACAGTTACATGGTTTCAAGTTTCCTATCTAATACTAATAATTTGTGCACAGTTGCATGGTTTCAAGTATTCCTATCTAATATAAATAATTTATGCACAATAATATGGTTTCAAATATCTATGTTTCTGAGATGAGATGTTAGAAAAAAAAAGTGGCTGATGTGAGATACCCCTAAAGCATGGACAGAGGAAAGAGAACAGTCTACCTCATCCTGTGATTCAAATAACGGTTTAAGTTTAGAATACTCGGTCACTGAATATGACAAAAGGCATCTAAAGAAGGCTAGAGAAAACAGCATCCAAAATGTTGTGAGAATAGCAACTACGTATAGCAGGTCACAATGTGTAGAAAATAATAATTTCAAATAACTATTTCTATTTAATAGTCAGTTGTTGGCAAACAGTTATATGGTTTCAAGTAACTAATAATAATGATCTTTCAAGTATTCAAGTCAGCTAGGGCTGTAGAATACACCAACTGCATCTCTGCAGAGGAGTGTCCTAAATATAACACTAAACAATTTGATGGTCCTTTCCTTGATTTGATATCCTAATTTGTGATTAGTCCTTTGCTAGTAAGCAGTTGTCCGAGTTTAAAAAGGTTGAATTTTGGCATGTAATCATAGACTGTTACTAGGCGATATTGTAAAGAAATTGAATTACAATCATTCATCATGATCTCTGTCAATCACACAATGAATGTTTGACCAGATGCAGTTTGGCAGTAATTGATGCTAATGGATACGCTACCAAATATTTAGTAGTTACACATAAATTGTCCTAACTTGACAAACTTCATGAATTGTCTTCAGTTGTATGGGGATTGTTTTTTTTGTCCGATATTGTAGTAAAAGGGTTCCTTACCTTTTAAGCCTGACATTGCCAGTCATAAAGTCACAAATCCATAGAACAGCTGCATTAACATTCTCTTCACTTGTGAATAGCACCTTGCCAGCTGTTGGAGAGACAACAATATCAGTTGCATGGTGTTGCTCCAAGAACTCTGGGAGTTGCATGACTTTTATCTTGTCATCGAGTGTCACCGAGGGGAGGCACTTCTTCAAGCCGGACACACGCTTCTTGGCAGTGTTCTCTGCAGACGACTGATTTAAAGCCGAAGATTTTTCTTTTTGAATCATTGGAATGCAATAACCGTACTTGTGGATACGGTTCCATTTTCGGTGTTCTGCCGTCTGTGGGAGGTCAGTCGAGGGAAAGGAGAACTTACAATCTTCCGGACGAAACGAATAAAGATCCCGCAGGGAGAAACAAATGGCGGAGTTGATTTCAGAGATGAGAAAAAGTTGGGTGTCGTCATTGGAGACCCGCCAAAATTTAGGCATACTGCTGCATAAGTGAACAATGGAGTGAAGATTGACCTGCAGGAAACAGGTGCCATCCTCAATATCATATAAATCTTTAAGTTAAGGAATTGAATCTTGGATTGTCAAAATTAAACAAAAGAAAACAAATTCTTTAGTAAAATGTAATTTTTTTTCACTATAAATTAATTCAACATTAATACTGAAAACAAAATAACATAGAAAATAATTAAAATTTTTTATCATTTGGAGTATTTAGACTATTGTCTTTATCTTTCTTATTATATTCACAACGTTTCAGCAGATACCTCCTTCGGTCTTCTTCAGGGGTTTCGTATCGAACTTGGGAACTTACTTTGAACTGAACTCTTTATTTAATCCACGAGGGTAGATTGTTTTAATTTCATTCACCATAACAGAAGGTACAAGTGCTAAGTGAGTGTTCCTTGTTAGTTACCTGTAGTTGGGATTGAACCTGCACCCTCCAGATTATTTTACTTAGAAGCACCATAACAAAATGCCTATATCCATTGTGCCGTGTGTTTAGCAGGACACATGGTGTAGACTACACTAAGTTCGACATGAAACACCTGAAGAAGGTTGAATGACGTATCAGCCAAAATGTGAATATAACAATAAAGATGAAAACAATAATTCAAATACTTTAAATTACAAAAACTATCAAGCTTCATTTTAAAAACTTTACATATAATACTCTAGAGATATTCTTTACCATTTTAAAGGGAAAAAGGAGGGGTCTTATATATCATAAAGAATGACAGATTCTTTCCATCATCATAAATTCTTGAAGCATTTCCTTTGTTAATTTCTTTTTACTAGTTTTTCTTTTCATCTTATATTTACCCAACGCCTCCGCTCGGGCAGGATATGACACAAGGTCAATTTTTTAAGCGGAGTTTAACAGGTTTGAATTCAGAGTTTTCCTTCTCCTAGACTAGTTGCCTCACCAAGGCTGAAGAACCTAGTCTGCCCTACTATTTACCCATAGCTGGAGAGAGAATAATTGGATTCATAACTTTCCCAAGGGTATTAGTGCTATGTGAAATGCAATCAGTCTCGTCCAGGATTTGAACTCAGGTCACCGTGTCCATTTCTTACGACGAAAACCATTACACCACGGGCACCTCTTTTCTTTTCATCGTATTCTTGCTAAGTCATAAACATAGTCCCATTAAAATTTACATCTGTCTGTCCAGCTAAGACTGCCATTTTGGGTTTGATTTCAATCAAACTTTCAGGAATAGAAAGGTTTTCAAATGTAAACTATAACGGATATTCAGCTGAGACTGGTTTTTAGATGGGATCTCTAGCTCACTCTTCATGTTTGACTATTAATCTCAGCTACCTTAGGTTTTTATATAAGACCCTTTTTATTTACTTTGATATTGCAGTATTATAGGAATAGGCTAGGTACTAGTATTAGTAGTCTATAGAGTTTGAGTTAACATTAGTCAACTTTGTACATTGGACTCTTTTCATTTACTTAAATATTACAATATTATAGAATTAGGCAAGGTACAAGTACTGGTAGTAGTATAATGTCTGGGTTAACATTAGTGTACCAGATACCTCAAATTTGCTTATAAGACCTACAAAACCTTTTTAAGGGGAATCTTACATGTCAGCAAAATATATTGTATAACTTTTGCCATAATCTGAAACTTGCAATAGCAAAAACCAGAAGAATGCAATCATAGCTAGGAATAAGAACTTATTACAAAATTTGAAGTAAGGATTATGTCCCTTGCTTTTCAAATCGTTCTGCTGTTTGGTGCTGGATAACACTAAAGATCATTACCTCCCATGTCTGCCAAATAGTAACACAAATGGCCACCACTAGAGGACATGATCAAAGTAACATATAATGTAAGCATGTCCAAGTCAAAATTCATTTGGAACCTGACAAGAAAGCCATACATCTGTGAGTGAGTATGCATGTTCCAGCAAACATAGACAGAGAACTTGTCCCCAACAGCTTATCATCACATGGTACACCATAGTATTTCTTAAACATGTAAATCTTCATTGAACACTTCTATTCTCTCTTACACATATATACATGAAGGGCTATATAACTTATACAAAAGTCTTATCAACCACATTAGGACATTTCTCTATATAACCTATTTAGCGACTCCAATAGTATTTCATGTCATATTTGTATTCACACTGTTAAGTTTGTTCAGGAATTAAAAAGGTTCTTGTTAATTTATTGGAAATTGTTCTTGCATTATTCTGCACAAAAAATATTAAATTCTAATACATTTTTTCTACTACAAGTGTCCAAGTTGTTATCTGAATTAATGTAAGTGATGAATTATGGTATTCAGATATAACAAACATATGACAACAACCTTCAGTTGTAGATACTATAGCCTCTGTTACAGAGCATTTAAAACTATAAAAATGATATAAAAAGGAAAATTATAAAGCTGAAAGTCATTTTTAACTGAGTTACATAGGGTAACGCTTTTTAGCTAGACCAGAAATCAAATAAAAGATACAGAGTGCGTGCTGTGCCCAATCAAGAATGGAGAGTGTTGATTGGTGTAAGTGGACAGAAGGCACAACATGGCAGTCCTCAAAATGTGTTGGCAGTGCAATCGTGTAACCACACTCTAATTTCCCTGTTGATTTTGTAGAAAGGAGAAGACTGGCCACTCTGCCAGCTGCTGGTGGTTCAGTTGTGCCGGTTGCCCCAGAAACATCATTTGTTGGTTGTTCCTCTGCTGGAGTCAATAGGCGACCATCTTCTTCCTGGGCCAACACCAACAGCCGGCTACGTGTGCAACCCAAGACAAAGGGTAGAGTAGATGTATTTGGCAGTACCAACCCTGAAATAGAACATTTAAAAAAATAATAAATATCTATATGAAAATAGTAAAGATCTCATTATGATACAGTTTATATGTCATCAAGTTTAGTGTAACATTGTAAATGAGTGGTTGTGAGGTGCGAATAGATAAAGAAGCCAGCAGTCAGAAGAGATTGGTTCAGTTTAGTTTTATGGCATATCAACCATTGTAGGTTATTTAATGCCAAATCCTATTTATACATACATATATGTTAAATATATATATGATTTGTAAACACATTTTGTAGATGATATTCTTAGACAAGCCAGAGCTCTTTTTTGCACACAGTTAAATCATTTCAAGTATTGCTATATAACAGTCACAATCTAACATCAGTCATTTGTTTGCACACAGTTTATTCTATTTAACCAATAGATAGGACCCTATCAGGTGCTACTAAGTCAGAGTGAACCTGGGAGTGACGATAATTAAGGGGTACTCCACATTTCCCAAATCTCCAAGGCTGGAGCCTTGCCATCAAATGGTTTGATGTCATATTTAGAACACTCATTGGAGGATCTTACCCCTTTACATGCTTAAGAGAGAAAATGCTGCCTCGATATACATATACACCTATGGTCAACTTGTAGCTATACACACATGTATTATGACACCATAGTGCGACAGAGAGTAATGGCAATGAAGGAATACTCCACACTCCCCATTTTTGAGGTGGGGTAGACTTATACATTTGCAGGGGATACAGTCAGACTATTCTAAGCCCTGCTGATCTGGCAGGTACCAATTTTGAGCTTACTGCAAGGAAAAAGCATTGCTACAATTCCTCACATGACAACAGTGACTATAGTAAACTATACCACACCATATCAGCAAATTCCTTTTATTTCATTTTTTCATCTGCCCTTGTTATTTATTGGGCATCATTTGACTAATCTTTTGCATTGTTTTTACCCCCTCACTTCTTGTTATGTCCTGCCCACCTCTATTTTTTATCTTGTTATGGTACCTACCTTACAGACTATAATGAACTTTTCCTGTTACTATGAATACAGGGAGAATATTCATCTCGGTGTTAAGTTAACTCCAGCCTAACACTTTGGCACTCAGACTGACGTTCAACACTTTTACCTATGCTGTATTTATACTTTTGGTCAATATACTTGTTTCATGTAATCCCGAGTTTGTGTCTTTCTTCCGGACCTTTTACTGGTCCACAACATATCTTTTATCACTTTTAGGATATTTTTTCATTTGTGACAGGTGGGAGGAAGAGAAAAGTGAAGGAGGTAAGGGAAATGTAAAATATAAGTAACAAAGTTTACAAATCAATTGAAAAAAGACTTTCTTCAGACCAATTTCCTCTTCAAAATAGAAAAAAGGTGTTCGATGTTTATGAAAATAAAGGATAGAAAGAAGGAAAAAGTGAAGAAACAAAACAAATAAAAACAGAAAGAAAATGATAATAACAAAATACATAGGAAGAAATAGGAAAGATTAATTTAATGGCATGTCAACCCATTTGTCTTTTTTATGCCAAAGAATCTTTTTTTTTAAAGCAGAAATGTAAACACTGTGTTATTTGGAATTGGTTTGTAGCAAAAAAATTTTAATCTTGCTAAATATTTGTTTTGAGGCTACTCAAAATGGTGGCAAATCAAACAGATTGTTCCAGATTTGAACAGAGATCTGTCATCAAATATTTGGTAGTTGAGAAGTGCAAACCATGTGAAATTTCCAGAGGAATGTGTAATGTGTATGGAGAAGCATGTTTTAGTCAAAAAAATGTTTACAAATAGATTAAACATGGATTTGTCACTATGAGGCTGAGTGGAAAAGACAGTTCATGGGGTGGAAACACACTGACTCTCTGGTAAAGAAAAAATACCTGGCACAAGAGCCAGTAAAGAAGGTCATGCTGATAGCCTACCGGGGGCATGAAAGGAACCCATCATCATTAATGATTTCTTTGAAAAAAGGTGCAAATGTAAACAGTACTTTCTATTGCCAAATCTTTAGACAATATTTCATTTTACTCATTGAATGACTGTCGTATTTACATTTTTTGTGAAGTTTTTTAAAAGGTTTTTGGCACATGATTATACTTATCAAGTATTCCTATCAAATACAAATAATTAAGATGCCCATGGACATGCTAGGTTTAGCTGACCACCAAGGATTCCCATACATGAGCTCTGTGTAGACACTAGATGCAATCTAGAAGACCTGCCAGGAGCAATTGATAATTGGGACAGATGGAAGAGAGAGAGAGAGTTAGGGAACTCTGTGTTATCAATACAACTCAATGATGACAATTTGCAAACAGATCTATTTGACCCATAGATAGGACCCTAACTGGTATTATCACACAGGGTCAAAGTAGACCTAAGAGTAAGGGTAATGATGAGATACTCTACACTCCTTACAGAGCCTCACTACCAGATGGAGTTTATCCAGGATAAAAAAAAAAAAAAAAAAAAAAGAAGAAATGGAAGGAAGAAAGACTGGAAGAAAGAGAATACTAAAAAAGAGCAAAAGATTAAAATATAGAAAGAAATAAAATCAAAAAGAAAAATGAACCCACAATAAAAAGAAGGTTGGTTGCCGGTTGTTTGGGTTTTATGGCATATCAACCTTCGTATGTTATTTAATGTCAAATCATTTTAGATACAAATAATCAGATCTAGTTCAAACAATTCAGTTTAGCATGAGTTCATAGTTTAAGTGTCAAAAACATTTCTATTTCAAGCTATTCAGTTTCATCCAACAATTCTAAATCAAACAATTTAGTTTAGTATGAGTATAGTTTTTGTTTACATACAGTTAAATGTCAAAACAGTTCTATTTCAAATAATTCAGTTTAGCATAAATACACAGTTTAGAGGTTAAAACAATTCTATTTCAAGCAATTCAGTTTAGCATTAAATATACCATTCAAACATCAAAACAGTTCCATTTCAAACAATTAATTTCAGCATAAATACATAGTTTAAATGCAAAAAACAGTACACTCAAGAAACTATGGTTTAGTTTTATTGGACCCGTAGATAGGACCCTATCAGGTGCTACCACTCTGGGTCAGAGAAGACCAGGAAGTGATGGCAATGAAGGGGTACTCTGCATTCCCCAAAGCCCCAGCATTACTGGAACCTCACCATCAGATTGTTTAGTGTCATATCGAGGACACTCGTAAGGAGGGAATACACTGACTGCACTTCTGCAGAGGTGCAGTCGGTGTATTCTACAGCTCCAGGACACTTGTTGGGGGTGGAGGCGTCTTAACCCTCTGCAGAGGAGCAGTTGGTGTATTCTACAGCCCCACCCCCAAGAAAAAGAAGGAGGTGAGGAAATAAAAAAACAAAGCAGAAAAAATGAATACGAAAAGAGAAAAAGTAAAAAGATAAAAAATAATTATGAAATTACACTTTATAATAAGGTCTTATTAATAGAAGGCATTTAAAACAAAGTATTGTTTGTATAGGAAATACTAGGGCGAGTCAAAAGTCTTGCAATATTTTGGTAAAGTGAGGCATAATTTGGTGGCTCCAAATGATTTTGCAAAAATCAAGAAGGAAATAAACTACACTAAACTGTGAGATGCCAAATTCACTTGATACTCTCCAAGTGTTACTTGCCAGATTTGTATTTCTGGCTTGGAGCACAGTCTTGGAATCTATGGTTTTAGGTCTACTAGACCTTGCCTGATTGTTGAGGTTCTTGCAAACTGAGGGAAATTTCTTGAATCATCCGGTTACTTAAACTGTGATCAACCGTGCCTTTACTTTTCACACGTTTTTTGGTTGTTTCCACTGCATAATGGCTCAGATTGAAATTATAAAACATAAGTTCTTGTTGCACATTCATCTGTGCGGTTTTCAAATCACATATAGAATGAAGCAATGCACAACATGTCAGCACACCAACTACCACAACACTACCAACTGCAGCAAACGAGCTTCCATAGCTTGAATTGCTTTGGTCAAGTGATATAAATGCCAATATCTAACATGTACCAAAATATTGCAAAACTTTTGACTCACCTGAATAAACTATCCAAAGATGATTAGCATTTCAAGAGAAATGGAAACAATGTTACCTTGATCAGATAGAACTGTAGACAGTGCCAATTCATTCCAAGATGCAATACAACGCAGATTGTCTTCAAGGGCATAGACTGATAAATTTCCATTATTGTGTAACAAGCAGAGAGTCGTCAGAGAGTTGTCGTCATCGTGGTAGTAGATTTCCCTAAAAAAGACGAATAAAAGATGTAATTATTTTGAGAAAGAAAGGAAATGAAATTGTTTTCCAATCTTATTGTTTGGATCTATGTATTTTATCTAATTCCTCCATCACAGTGTCCTAGCTATGACATTAAATTGTATCTTGTAGTGAGGTTCCAGTTCTGAAGCTCAAGGGAGTGTGGAGTACCTGTTCATTGCCATTACTCTCAGGTTCACTCCGACCTGGAATGAGACTACTTGTCAGGGTCCCCTAATTTTTGAATCAAATAAATTTGTTTAAAAGCTATATGTATTCAATAGGACTGTACGCAAAACATTCTCTTAAGAAACAACTATGCAAATTGTAAATATGAACATACCATAAACACAATTCCTTAACCTCTTAGCATAAAATAATCATGGATGGGTTGATATGCCATTAAAATCAAATTTGAAGCATTACATAACCCACAAGAAGTTGAAATATTGTTAAATAAACCCAAACCAAACCAAACCATCAGTTACAGGCAAAATGCATTATGAGGTCAATTTTTAAACAGAGTACAAGTAGTTTGAATTCAGTGTTTTCCTTCTCCTAGATTGGTGCACCAAGGTTAAAGGGCCTAATCTTCCCTACTATTTATCCATACAGATGTGAGAACAAACTGAATCATGCCTTTCTAAGAGCATTAACAAAGTTAAATACAAACAACCTCATTCAGGATTTGAACTCTGCTTACCAATTCCATTTCCTATGATGATAACCATTACACAATGAGTATGTTTTCGAAGTATTTAAAAAAAACCCAAAAAACCCCAAAAAACAGTATGTGCATTGAAAATCAGATTCATAAGAATGATGAGGGAATGAAGAATCCTTATTAGCTGCTGATATACTCAGGTTTTGAAACTGCTCAAAATAGCAGCAAATCTGAATGCTCCAGGCTTGAACAGAGGTCCGTCATCAAATATTTAGTGGCTAAGAAGTGCAAACCATGTGAAATTTACAGAATGTGTGACATGTATGAAGAATCATGTTTTAATCAAAACATTTTTTACAAATGGACTAAACATGGGGGTGTGTCACTATCAGCCTGAGTGGAAAAGACAGTTCATGGAGTGGAAACACACCAACTCTAAGGTAAAGAAAAAGTTTCGGGATGTAGGTGGTGAGTAAAGAAAGTCATGCTTGTTTTAGTGTACATATCTACCCAGCCCCTCAGTTATGGATAGACTGCAACACAAGGTCTATTTTTAAGCAAAGTACAGCTGGTTTGAATTTAGAGTTTTCCATCTAGACTGGTTGCTTTAACAAGGTTAAAGAGCCCAGTCTGCCCAACTATTTAACCCTAAATGGAAAGAGAACAGATGGATTCATGCCTTTTCCTAGGGCATTAGCCCAAAGCAAAATATAAACCTTGTCCAGCTTTTTAATTCTGATTGCCGATTCCATTTCCACTGGTGATAACCATTACATTAAGAGCATTCCATGTTTTATGCTAATGTTGATTTGTTGTTGTTGTTCTTGTGGGTTTGCCAACCAGTGACCTTCAATTTGTGTTAGTAAACATTCTTGAATTATTTGTTACACAAATGTTACATTGAAATCTGGCAAAGATGAAATATACATAGAAACAATGCCAAGACTCAAGATAACCTAAACCAGTATTTCCCAACCTTTTATGTGAACACCTACCAAAAACATAGATGTCTTCTAGTGACACCAAGTTATAACTATAAAGTCAATCACTTTCCATCTCATAACACTTAATGACCCCCACACTGAGGGAGGAGGTAGCAATATGGACTCCATTGGAAAAATAATCTTACTTGTGGATAAATTAGCTTCTATTTCTTTGTTTGAAAGATGATGGTAGCTGATATATTTTTCTCTAAATCTTGTATCAATCTGGTTAGCAGTTGTAAGAAAAAAATGTATCATCATTATAAACAAAAAAAAAATCATTCCTTTCTTGGTTGAGTCAAGAACTTTTGCAGTTGGAAATTTTAAAATGAGCTGTAATTTCTTTTATAGATATCTCATGTGTTTTTCTTCCCTTATCTATACTTCCCTGAAGATGATGATATACAAAACTGTTCACCCTGTCCTGGTGAAATAATTCTACTTACCACTCCCTTATTGCTCATAATACCATTTCCCCCCACCCCTGGTACAGACCCCCTTTAGGAAACACTGATTTAACTGTTAAAAAAAAAAAAATTCATTCTTGGTTGGAGCAAGAACTTTTAGAGTTAAGAGTTTAAAAATGAGCAGTAGTCTCATGTTGCTTTAAGCATAAGCAAGTAAAGTTGGCAACTGTAGTCAAGGGCAACCAGAAGGCTCCCTTTTCATAGCTACTACACCAAGGTGTGTGTGGGGAGGGGCGCTACTCCTTTCCCTGAATTGTTCCACTTAAACCTTGATATGTACCTTATATTGCTGAGTGTTAACCAAGGAGGTATCAAGTACCATTTTTAAGGTCTTTGGTATGACACGACCTGGGATTGAACCCAGGTCTCAAAACCAATTATGTATGAGTTGATGTGCTCTAAAGCCTATTGATTGTCAAGGAGGGGAGGTATTGGATATGAATCCTATTGATTAATGTTATTGCAGTGTCATTATCCATGGATGGATCAGCTTCCATTTTCTAGTTTGAAATCCAATGGTTGCAATTAGAGTTTTCCCAAATTTTTTATTAATCCATTCAATTGTAAAAGAGCAGTTTATAATAATAAACAGCATTTAAGATTAAAAAAAAAAAAATTGAACTGGGATCCACATAAGCCAGCCATTTTGTATTGACAGAAAATGCACATTGGTACCTACAAATGAACACAAAATTCAGCTTAATCAAATTTGACAACATACTGTGCTGCTCATCCAAAGCTCCTGATTGAAAAGAAAAAAAAAAGAAGCCAACTTTAAATGTTAAATATTCATGCAGTTTAGAATTTGTCAGGAGTAATCAATGATAAGGATAAAGAATGAGTAAGAATCAGAGAACCCCATGTTATCAGCATGACTTTTTGATTACAATGATGAAGATTACAACATTTTAGAGGCAATCGTGATGTATTTACCCAACCCCTCCGTTATAGGCAGCATGTAATACAGAGTCAATTGTTAAGTAAAACTCATTTAAATTCAGAGTTTTCTTTCTATACTGGTTGCCTAATCAAAGCTAAAAAGATCTCAACTGCTCTACTATTTTCAACATAACAGAGGTGAAAAGATAGATTCATGCCTTTCAATTTAGTTTTGGTTTCTTTGTTTAATGGCATATCAACTTTTGAGGATTATTTAATACCAAAATTATCCTTGTAGAAAGACAATAGTGGTGCTATTTAACCCATAGCTGGAGTGATAAGGTTCATACCTTTCCAAGAGGGCATTAGTCTGAAAGTGAATGTAACAACATGACTGCAGTTGGAACTCACAACAATATTGCAGTCCAGCATGTTAACCACTCCCCCATGGAGACCCTCCCAAAGTCATTAGTACAAAGTAAAAACACAAACAGCCTTGTCCGAGATTTGAACACAGGTTGCCGATTTCATTTCTTGCAATAATAAAACAATGTCTAAGCGAGACTGGATAGATATATTTCTAGGTAACAATATGAATACTGGTTATTCTAAGAGTTAAATTATCCCCCACTAGCATAAACATAGTGGATTATTTCTGTTAGTATATACTGACTGTATAATCTGATATATTTATCATTTAGATGAAATACACACAATCTGCAAAAATGGCCTCTAACATCAGTCTTGTACTTTGTACTGTAAATTTCAACAATGAAGATAATAAGTAAAATGGCTGTCACTGTTATGAGACCAGGCAGATATGATAAAACTTATTCCCTGCGGGATCCAAAAACTGCAAAATCATATCACAAAGTCGATTCTAGTGAAATCAGTTGATTTTACAACTATTTTTAAAAATGCATGAACTGACCAGCCTGATAATCTGAGTGATCTCCCTCAGATTTATGAGTAGCTGATCTATATAAAGATAAACACACAGCAAATGATAATATAAACAAAAATATTCACCACAGGACAAAAATGACTCTTAGTCATGTTATATAAAAATAGATGTGTGAGAAGAACAAGAAACTAGAGAACTGTGGGAAAACTGACAAAAAAAGAAATTAGGTACATTTTTATATTTTCCCCAAAATTGATTCCTTTGTTAAATGGCATATCAACCTTTATAGGTTATTCAATGCCAAAGCCATCCTTTAAAAAGAAAAGTAGTGGTAATATTTAACCAATAGTAAAGGGGTTTAAGGGGGCTCATGCCTTTCCCAAGAATATCATGTTAATTGGGTGGGTTTTATGGCATATCAACCATTGTTGGTTATTAAATGCCAAATCCTGTTTTTACATATATATTAAATATATATGATTTGTACACATATTTTGTAGCTACACACAGTTAAATAATCAAACAGTTCTATTTCTAACAATTCAATTTAGCATAAGTCATTTGCTTGTACTCAGTTTAAATGTCAAACAGTTCTATTTGACCCATAGATAGGACCCTATCAGGTGCTATCACTCCAGGCCAGAGTGGACCTGGGAGCGATGGCAATAAAGGGGTACTCCATATTCCCCAAAGCTCCAGCATTACTGGAGCTTCACCATCGAATTGGTTTATGTCATCTCCAGGACACTTGTTGGGGGTGGTCTTACCCCTCTGCAGAGATGCAGTCAGTGTATTCTACAGCCCCAGCAGACTGGGCTATCAAGTCTGAAAGTGAATGTAATAGTGCAACTTGAGTTCAAACACGCTACGATATTGCATTGCTTGCTTTCTTTTTTTAATGGCATATCAACCGTTGTAGGTTATTTAATGCCAAAGCCATTCTCCTAGAAGAACAGTAGTGGTACTATTTAACCCATAGCTGGAAGGATAAGGGGGTTCATACCTTTCCCAAGGGTATTTGCCCGAAAGTGAATGTAATAGCGCGACTGGAATTCGAACTCACTTACTACGATTCTGCAGTCTATCGCTTTAACCATTACACCACGAGGACACCCCCTATGATGTTGCAGTCCTGAACGTTAACCACTACACCACAAGAATGCCTCCTTTTTCAAAAAATAAACAAATACATAAATAAATGAAGCATAAAATCCAGTTATTTTTGGAAATAAAAGAAAAAAAAAATTATCTTGTTCTGTTGATTTTCATTTGCATACAACTGAATTCTAACTGATTGATTTTAACAGCATGTCAAGCTGTCTAGGGTTATTTCATGCATACAGGTTAGGGAATTGTGTTCATTGTACATTTATATTTACATTTTTGTGTTGTTGTTTAAAAGTTTTTTGCACACAGTTATTTATTAAGTATTCCTACTTAAAAAATAATTTGTATAGTTTCAAGTAATCCAAACTAACACAAATAATTAAAAGGTTTCAAATAGTTATTTCTATTTAATAAAAATTATTTGTTTTCACACAGTTATATGGCTTAAATAACTAATAATAATCCGATCTTTAACAAACTATTCTTAATACAAATAATTTGAAACATTTGTAAATGAGTGTAATAATTATATTTTGATCATTTGTTGGTTGGTTGTATTTTACAGTATATCCACCCTTGTAGGTTATTTAATGCAAAACCCTGTTGATACATATATATCAAATATATATATGAAAGTTGTGTGTATGCAATCTCTTCATACAACTGTGCAGCAGCGAGAAAGTAAAGCGTAAACAAAAAGCTGGTGAGTTTGGAAAAAAATGAAAACCTCCATGAAGAAAATGCCTAAGAAGAAATGTTGCAAGAACTGGCATTTGTCACTGGCTTAAATTCGACCACTCTTTTGTAGAAATTTTTTCAGGTTTAAAAAGTTGACTTGTATGCCACAATATACAGTAGTTATAATATACTGTTGTAAGCTCAATGATCTTCTAGTGCAGGGGTCTGCAACCTTTTCAGCCTGAGGTCCACAAAGGTTAACCCAGGAAAGCCTGGGGCAATCAACTTAAAAGGACAGGACCCCCCACCCAACTAAATTCACATTGAAGAGTGTCAGTCAATCGATCCAACACCCATGCACTGGTCAAAGGGGGCTTTGAATGTTAAACAAACCTGGCACCGAGTAGCGATGGATATTACCCATTGTAACGGGTCCCATTTTTTGTCGGAGATCGACTGCGGCCCCACTCGGTTTGCAATCTGGCGATGTCTTCCTCGACAAGATGCGACAAGTGTAATCAACCAGCTGAAGGCACTCTTTTATGGGCGGGGCCCACCGACAGAGATTCTGACAGATAATGACACTGCCTTTCGGAGCAGCCTGCTTAAAACCTTTCTAGATGAGTGGAGAGTCTGACTTCGATTCCGCTGTGCATACGTCCCCTCTGGTAACGGCATCATCGAGCGATGTCACAGAACTGTAAAAAGGATTGCTGCCAGAAAACAGTGTACCATACCAGAAGCAGTATACTGGTACGTCATGCCAAAGGATGACATATCCTCTGCTACAGCACCAGCCAATATGGTCTATTGGTACCGCATACGGCTTCTGTTTCTTTGAGGTAAGATTGTTTGTGGCATTACTACTACACAATCATAATTTATAAATGAAATATCTGAAGTTTGCAATCACAAAAGAGAATATCATGGTTAGATGAAAAAGTTGACAGAAGGAGCACATCAGACAAGTAATGATTTGACAGTTGTATGTTTTATTTTGTCATATTATTTCACAATGGTATTTAGTGTCAACCATGCTCACTACTTGCTGGGTGTGGATAATAAGATTGATGAATTGTCCAGATGGAAGAACAGTGTTCTTATAGAAATTGAAGATGTGGCAAGCAAGAAACTTGGATTTCAAATCTTCTGAACACTGAAGATCAATGAGTTCCATCTGCAGTTGGAATGGTAATTCTTCAGAGTCAACATCAAAAGGCAAAGAGAGGATTTTGAAAGTTGGATGAAAGGCTGTACAGATGGGCCATGGGTTGAAAACTCCTGCTTGATATTATTGGGTGTGGCCATAAAGTGTGATCATCTGGCAAGAGGGAAAAATCGGAGAGGCCATGTTCTATATCAATACTGTAGAATTTGGAAATAATACCTAATAATATCTGCTTTTATTGTATAATTTTCCACTAGCAAAAAAAAACCCCGGGTACTGTTAGTTGAGAAGAAAATTTACTTTTTATAAAAAAATTGTAAAGGACAAACTTATAAACAATTGTTAGACGTATATATATATATATATATATATATATATATATATATATATATATATATATATATGTGTGTGTGTGTGTGTGTGTGTGTATGTTAAGCTATGGTGTTTTTTTTTTCTTTTTTGTTGTGGCAATACACTACTACTAATAATAAAACTAGAAATATTTGAATTAGTTTTTCTAGTTTATTAAGAAGTGGTAGTGTTTTGCCACAGCAAAAATGTTCAGCTATGTAATTCTTTCTGGGCGAAACTTGGCACTTTTTCAATGAACCTCATTTTATATATATATATATATATATATATATATATATATATATATAGTTTATGAACAAAAGAATAGACACATAAGAATGCCAAAGGATTGGCTTTCCATGTCAATGAAACTTGAACTTGAAAACTAAATAATTTAAATATTTCACTTTGCATGTGTTTATAAATAATTTCTTATATTTTCATTTTTTGTTTTTCTTAGATGTCATCAAGTAGGAAGATAAATCTAAAAGTTAATTAACTTTTAAATAATGAATTTTTTAACATTTAATAAGTAGTTAGAATGAAATGTTTTTTTAGGAGCGGCTTAGTTTGTCGAGGAGTTCAAGATATGGTATCTTCTGCGACGGTTGGTTGTGTTTTATGGCAAATCAGCCCTCGTGGGTTATTTAATGACAAATCCTGTTTATATACATACATATATGAAAATATTTTGTAGATAACATTATTTTTAAATGTGTCAATGTTCATTTGTTTGCATGCAGTTAAATGGTTTCAAATATTTCTATCTAACACTAATAATTCTATTTGATATTAATAATTTGTTTGTGCACAGTTAAAAGGTTAAGTATTACTAACAATAATAGTTATTTTTGAACACAGTTAAATGGTTTCAAGTATAGCTATTCAACACTAATAATTCTATTTAATATCAATAATAATCCCAAATAAACATGGGTCTGGTTTGTTTTGTTTAATGGCATATCATTCTTCATGGGTTATTTAATGCCTTCTGTAGAAGAACAACAGTGCAGAAATGCTATTCAACCTGTAACTGGGTGGATATGGGGGTTTATGAGGAGGTGCCTGTGGTGTAATGGTTATCGTTGTAGGAAATGGACACGGCGATACGAGTTCAAATCCTGGCCGAGACTAATTGCATTTCACATAGCACTAATACCCTTGGGAAAGGTATGAATCCAATTATTCTCCCTCCAGTTATGGGTAAATAGTAGGACAGACTGGGTTCTTTAGCCTTGGTAAGGCAACTAGTCTAGGAGAAGGAAAACTGAATTCAAACCTGTTAAACTCCACTTAAAAATTGACCTTGTGTCATATCCTGCCCAAATAAGTGGTACTCCATGTTTCCCAAAGTCCAAGACTGGAGCCTCACATTCAGAGGTAGTTTAATATCATATCTAGGACACAGTTTCAAGTACTGCTATCTAACACTAAGAATTCTAGTCAATACAATTCATTTGTTTGCACAGTTAATTGGTTTCAACCATTGCTATCTAATATTAATAATTCAATTTAATATCAACCATTTTTTTTGCACACATTTAAATGGTTTCAAGTATAAATGATAAAATAGCTCAATTTGACTCATAGATGGGACACTAACAGGTACTACTACTCTGGGTCAGAGTGGGCCTGAGAGTGATGGCAAAGATGGGGTACTTCACATTCCTTAAAGCTCTAGGACCGGAGCCTCACCATCAGATGCAGTTTAGTGTCACATCCAGGACACTTGTTTGGGGAGTAATTGTTGTTGCGTTCGGTAAATTCTTTTCTGTCTTCTATTAAAGTGAATTTTACTTTAAAGTCATAGTCTGTTAGAGAGAAATGTTGTTCTCTTGAGACAAGTTTGTTATAATTCAGACATTTAATTTTCCATGTATTTACCCTACCCCTCCAGGATGAGAGACAAAATCAATTTTCAAGCAGAGTTTAAGAGATTTAAATTTAGAGTTTTCCTTCCTCAAGACTGGTTGCATACCAAAGTTAAAGAGCGCAGTCTACCCTACTATTTACCCATAGCTGGAGGGAGAATAGTTGAATTCATACCTTTTCCAAGGGGATTAGTACTGTGGGAAATGCAAGTAGCCTCATCTAGGATTTGAACGCTGGTCGCCGTGTCCATTTTTAATAATGCTAATTGTTAAATCATGAACATCTCCACCAATTGAATTCCATATCTTTAGTTGTTTAAT
The DNA here is from genome assembly GCA_963585895.1 of Sepioteuthis lessoniana. NCBI lineage: Eukaryota > Metazoa > Mollusca > Cephalopoda > Myopsida > Loliginidae > Sepioteuthis > Sepioteuthis lessoniana. Next base: position 468,266 of record OY757932.1, on the reverse strand, counting down.
CTAAAATCTGATTTCCTGAAAACTGCTTAGTTTAAAAAAGAGAGGGCCAAACAGCTATACAGTGTCATGGAGGAGGGCCATGTTATCAAATAGGTAAATAAATTTTCTGGAAGGTTAAAGCAAAACAAAGAATTTAATGGAATTTTGTCTTAACAAAGCCTCTTATTTCATTGCAGGAATAACAAAAAAAGCAAATTCCTTGCTACAAACGAAATACAATTAGAAATGGTAAATGATTTAATGAGACACTTGTTTCTGCTTATTGTACAATAACTTCTCTACATCAGGTGAAATATTTGTCGATGACAGGAGCAAAACATCATCCAGATGGTTGTCACGTAACCTTATTCTTAAATGACTTTTTGTATACTTCATTTCGGAAAAAAGTTGTTCATAAGAATATGTACTTCCAAATAACAATATCATCAGTTTTGCATAATTCACAAGTGATTTTATTGAAGGACAATGTAAGTGAGTGATGTGAACCGTAAGATAGTAGACCTTCTAGTCGCTGATGAAATGCATACTTCCAGAACAAAAACATATACATGAAATATAAAAAAATAATGGTACAGATGATATAATGCTTGGTGGAAGGTCCAGAAAAAGATGGATAAGAAGAAATAATAATAAATGGAAAATATAATAAGGTTACAAAGATATCTGTAAATATAGACGTTATGAGCAGCGATTTGTGATGGGCATCAGGTTGCCACAACCTTTAAGTGAACTACTGTATCTGCATTCGATACTAATTAGATAATTAGTGCCCAGTGTAAGATGGTGAACCGGACAAAAATCACTTGAGGGCTGGATTTAGCTTACAAGCCTGGGGTTGCCGACCCATAAATTTGAGTAAAAAATACTTTACAAAATGTAAAGAAATTTTACTAAAATTTGTTTCTCTTTACACATCCACACATTCTTTTGTAAATGTCACATAGTTTGCACTTCTCAGCCAGCAAAAATTTGATGACAAACCTCTCTTCAAGCCTTGAGCACTGTTTGATTTGTTGCCATTTTGAATAGCCTCAAAACATATCATTGCAAGGCTAAAATAGGTTTTGCTATAAAGCAATCCCATACAGTGCAGAGTTTATATTTCTGGAAACAAATTCTGGGGTTGAAAAAAAAAAAAAAAAAAAAAAAAAAATTCTTGTGTTTATACTATTGGAAGAAATTGTTTGAAATTATAAAATACATCCATTACTCAACCAGAAATGACTTTCATTTAAACACTTCTTAAAATAGTCTGGGCATGACAAGATTGTCAGTTTCTCATATAAAAGAGGTGCTAAAAAAATTCTTGGTCTAACCAAGAAAAGAATATTTTATGTATTTATTCAACTCCTCCACCATGGACAGGATGTGATGCAAGGTAATTTTTTTTCAGTGGAGTACAGCTGCTTTGAATTCAGAGTTTTCCTTTTCCTAAACTGGTTGCTTTACCAAGGCTAAAGAACCCAGTCTACTCTATTATTTACACACAGCTGGATTCATGCCTTTTCCTAGGATATTAACACAAACAGCTTGGTCCGGGAATTGAACTTGGGTTGCTGTATCCATTTCCTACAAGGATAACCACTGCACTAAACATGCTTCCCTTACTTTATCAATTAATATACTTAACATACGAGTCACCTGGCACTTTAGTATATGTCAGCTGAGTCTCTGCAGAGGAGTAGGACCCCCTTCTCTTCCCCAATGAGTATCCTGGATATGATACTAAACTACATCTGATGGTGAGGCTTCTGTCCTGAAGCTTTGGCAAATATGGAATACTCCTTCATTGCTATTACTCCCTCTTTGATCCAGAATGGCAGTCTCCTCTAGGGGTCAAAGAGAATTATTTAATTTTTTATACATGAAACCATTTAACTGTGCACAAACAAATGACTGATCTTAAATCAAATTATTTATATAACATAGCAGTATTTAAAACCATTAAACTGTGTGCAAATAAAACTATTCATGTTAGCAATACTTGAAACCATTTAGCAGTGTGCAACCGTTAAATGCACATGTTAAAAATTGTTACCTACAAACTGTTAGTTTACAAAACATATTTGATATATAAGTATAAATAGGATTTGGCATTAAATAACCTACAAGGCGTACACATCCAACCAACCAACCTAAATACAATCTATGGAGTCACCCAACCCCTTTAGCAAACTACAAGTGGTTTGAATTCCAACCATGTGGAATAGCATGTACACTTCATTGTTTGAGATCATTTTCTTGGTTTGATTGAGAACTTTTCAGTACCTTCTCTGAACTGATTATATATCAGAAATACTAAAGTTCAGAAACTACCATGTTATTTCCTATCAAATTTTACATTTAAACTAATTCAGACATTTTATCAGTAACTAGCACAGTTCTGGATGTTTTTAATAGGATTATTTATGCACAGAAAGTAAATTCCGATTAGGATCAGAGTAGTATCTGTATGCGGTAAAGAGTTGATGTTTTGTTCCCCAACACTTTCACCCAGGGTTGATGTGTTGTTGACCTGCGCTTCCACCCAGGGTTGATGTATAGCTGTGAATCCCTGATTCTTCCTCAGCCTTACTGTCAATTAACTTATTTTAATGGCATGTAAACCTGTTTGGTGTTATTTAAAGCCATTTTTGTGTAGTTGCTTCTTTAGAGTTTTTTTGCACATACTCATGTGATATTAAATATTCCTATTTAATAATTATAGGATTTCAACTAATTATTTCTAGTTTATAATAGTCATTCAATTGTACAGTTAAATGGTTTCTAGAAACTAATAAAAATAATCTTAAGTCAACAATTATAGCTTCAAGTAACTAATCTTAAATCAAATAATTTACAGTTTATATGACATCAAGTATGTGCATTGAATACAAATAATTTTTTAACAAGTATATTTGACTCATAGATGGGACACAAACAGGTACTACCACTTCGAATCAGAGTGGGCCTGGAGTAATGGCAATGAAAAAGTACTCCCTACTCCCCAGATTTTCAGAAATGGAGCCTCACCATCAGGTATAGTTTACTGTCATATGCAGGACTGATTATTTTCAAAGAGGTGGGGGTGACTTACTGCTCTGCAGGGGATACAGCCAGTGTATTCTAAGCCCTATTGACCAGATGGTTTATTCTTAAGGTAAGCACAATAAACAAATAAAAGTGAATGAGGGGGAACTGCGTAGCCAACACCACAACACTGTAAAAGTAAAAAAGTAAAGTTGGCGACCGTAGTTGAGGGTGATCTGAAGGCTCCCTTCTCAATAGCTACTACACCGAAGTGTAGAGGAGGGCACTATTCCTTTCCCTGGATTGCTCCACTTTACCCTTGATACGTACCTTATAATGCTGAGTATTAAGCAAAGCGGTATCAAGTACCATTTTTAAAGTCTTTGGTATGACCCGACCTGGGATTGAACCCCAGTCCATTGGTAAACAGTCTACCCACTAGGCCAATGAGCTGGTTGTTAATTATTCTCAGTTAAGACTGGAAAATGTTTTTCTTTATTATGTAATGAAGAACATTTTCATAAGGGAGCAATTTTAAATTATCATGGTAATTTTCAAGAGAAATAGGGGTTACTTACCAATGTCTATCTCTTCTCACATAATCAATTAATTCATTGGAATGCCATGTCAAATAATTGTTCATGACATCATCTTTCTGGGAAATGGAGATTATTTGGTAGTACCTCTCTCCTCTTCCATAACTGATACAGTTATCTGAGTGCCATACCAAATAATCCACTTTCATGATATCTTTCTGAGAAAAGAGGGTTAATTAGCAGTACCCATCTCCTCTCCAAAGTAACATGTGCCAGGTTGAACTGGATTACAGGGTACCAGTAGCAAGAAACAATCCCTGACCCAATCTATTTTGACAAAGCTAAATGACTTTAGTTGCTCTGTTGTTTTATTCATGCCTTCCTCAAAGGCATTGAGGAAAAAGCAGCGGTTGCCAAATTTTCTAGACTATCAAGCCTTCCATGGAATCCTTGATCCCTCAATAATCCCTTGACATATACAATAGACATACATTTAGTTTCCATATACATTATTGAGGGTAAAATTGTTTTCTATATCCTCACCCACAGGGAATATCACTCTTGAAATATTAGAACATAAAAAGGAAATAACCTGTCAGAGGGATAAGACACCCTCCTGCCACAACCACATAAAAAAAAAGTGCCTTAAGTATGACACTACACCTGGTGATAAATCTCGGGAGCATTGAGTACTTCTTCTATGCCATTACTCTCAAGTCCACTCTGAAACAAAGTGGTCGTACCTGTTAGAATCCTATCAATAGATTCTGTCTAAAAATTATTTGCATTGGATAGGAATACATTAAATGTTGTGCAACAAATGTTTATAGATAAATGAAAAAGTGAAATGGCACATTAAAAATATAGTCAGGATTGTAACTAAGCATTTAGAAATCAATCAAACTTCGGCATTAAATAACCCATAAGGAGTTGATATGCCATTAAACCAAACAAAAAGGAAAAACTGTAGAGTGAAGTTGTAATGAAAAATATTTAAAATATTGAACATAATTCTGGTTTTGTTTGGTTTCTTTATTTAATGGCATATCAACCTTTGTGGATTATTTAATGCTAAAGCCATCCCTGTAGAAGAACAATAATGGTACTATTTAACCCAAAACTGGGGAGATAACGGGGATTCATACCTTTTCCCAAGGGTCATTAGTCTGAAAGTGAACATAATAGTGTGACTGGAGTTTGAACTTGTTAACTATGATGTTGCAGTTCCACACATTAACCACTATACCATAGAAACAACCCCATAATATTGGAATTCAACATAAAAGTGTCTAGTCTTGGAAATACGGCATAAGAAATGAATATGTTCAAGGAAATATAGTGAAATGCACAGAGTGGAAAACCTCTTTGCTGTGATTAGATAAAGGTAATCATTTAAAAATAAAAACAATTCATTTTCTTTGTATATTTATTGAGCCTCATCTGAATCCCAGAAATTCATCAACTCCTTGAATAGTCCTATTGACCCCCAGGGATTAATATCAACCACTTTAGTGATCCCTAGTTTCACTCATTCTCTTTTTAATCAGCAAAGAACTTTTCAGTACCCACTTTTACTTATTCATTTAGTTAATTAAATAACAAAAAGCCAATTGTTTAATAATATATTGTCCTGTGAGAGGCACTTCTTATGTAATTGTTATTATCATAGGAAATGAATATGAAGATCAGAGTTTATATTTTGGATAAGGCTATTTGCACGTCATATAGTGCGAATCCCCTTGGCAAAGGTTTGCCTTTTACAATTTTTTCTTCAGCTACGAGTACTTAGTAGAGTAGGACGAGCTCTTTAACTTTGGTGTAGCAGACAATCTAGAAGAAAGAACACTCTGAACTTAAACCTATTAAACTCTGCTTAAAAAAATTGATTGTGTGTTATATTGTTTTTGTATGGAGGGGTTGGTAAATACATATTGTGTTCTGAGTAACATTGATTCAACACTAATCTTTAGCAGTTTCAAAGATGTCAAATGAAATATAGGGAAATGCACAGATGAAAGAATCTGTTTACTGCAATTAGGCATAGGGAGAGTAATCAATCTGGTTTTTTATTTTATTTTTTAAAAATTTCTTCATGTCAATTTCTGACCCAAAATTCTGGTTTCAACCCCCTACCACATTTATCGATCCCTTTTTAATAATTTTACCAAAAGTTCAGTAATTAGCATATATATATATATATATATATATATATATATATATATATATATATATATCATCATCAACAAATTGTGCTGACAGCATGGAGTTCCTTGACTCTCTCTTACCATCCACCCCTATCATCTATCACTCTTGGTAGGTCCTCTAGACTGCATCTAGTATTTGAACAGAGTTAATGTATGTAAGTCCTTGCTGATTGGCCAATACTGGCACATCCATGTACAGAAGTCCATAAGAGAATGTTGTTTATGAGTTGATCCTTACTTCTCTAACACTGCCTAGCTTGTTTGTCTTCCTTGAATGATTTGTGAGATGGGAGGAAAGTGGCCGTACAGCTATGGGGTGTTGGTTCCGAGATTTGTTTAAAACAGCATGAAACATTCTATCGTAGTTCCCATCAAGCCTTCTCCATGTGTTTCGTTAGTGTCTAAGGGTGCATCCTTACAGTAATATTGACAAGGCCACAGGTTGGAAGAAATCTTCTTTTATTGTTGAGAGCAGATTTCCATATGATCAATAACTTGTCAGTAGCAGTCGATGCTTTCACTGTTGACATCATTTTCAGTAGATGAGATATTGCTGCCAAGGTATGTGAACTGGTCTACTAATTTCAGAGGCTTGCCACTCAAAAATGGAGATGGCTCTTTCTTGTTTAAAACACATGAACTCAGCTTTATGTGTGTGTGTGTATTTACCCAACCCCTCTACTACAAACAGGATGTAACAAAAGATTAATTTTCAATTAGAGTACAGCGGGTCTGAATTCCAAATTTTCCTTCACGTAGATTGGTTGCATTACAAACACTAAAGCACTTAGTCTACCCTACTATTTACCCATAGCTGGAAGGATAACTGATGGATTTATGCCTTTTTAAGAGCATTAGCATGAAGTGAAACAATCAGGTTTGTCTAGGATTTGAACTTATGTTGCCAATTTCATTTCTAACAACAATAAACATTACACTAAGCACACCTCCTCTGTGTGTGTGTGTGTATGTATATATATATATATATATATATATATATATATATATATATATACACACACACACTATTATTCATAAATAAACCGATCAATTTTAATAAAAAGTTAATTTTCATCTAAATTAAAAGGTATCAAAATTTTATTTCAGGTGACAACCAAAAGTTTCGATGCTGTAAGATTTCATAATAAATAATACTTAATAATATCCATTTAAAATTTATGTTCCATGAGAAGCAATCAAATCCTGGTATCTTTGTTTTAGATGAAAATTTACATTTTAGTTAAATTGATAAGGGTGTACTTATTTTACGAGCGATACTATGTGTGTCTATATATAAAACTAAGTGACGATGTCATCTTTAAGCCATCATTTCCTGATTAACAGTTACTGCTTGAATAATTATTTAAGGTATATTTATTAGCATTAGCAACCTTCGAATTTAAATTTATGTTAATTAATAAAAACAGATTATTATATTACTTCTGTCTAAAATCTAAAGCCTGAAAAAAAAAATCCGGGTTTTAAATTAAATGTCTAATTTCTCGAAATATTATAATCGAAGTGTTTTTCAAGGCGTATGTATAAAAGTGAAAGTAAAATGTATTATCATTTCAAGGGGGAAAAATTCTTTTTTTTTTTTTTTTGTGGCTATAGTCGGCGTGTAAGAAGAAGGAGGAGATAATCAGGTATTAAGGCCTGAAAAATCCTCAAGGGTCATATATTTAACTAAGTTATCTAATAATTAGACCAGACTGAACAAAAAATAAGTTTTACAATGAACAAAGTAAGTAAAAAAATCTAGAATATATTCATTTATAGTTTTTGAGAGTTTTAACAAACTGCAATAGAACAGAATGTTTGTTCAGTCACAAGTGTTACCGACAGTTTTCGTAAAAACTTGAATAATGGAAAATAAATAAACACGATTTATATATGATTTTTAAAGTTTGAAGTTATTAAGTATTATTCATACATCAGTAAAATAGGAAAAATGTAAAGGGTTTAAATTAAGATATATAATACTGACATGACAGCATTCGAAACTTTACTATATAGTATACGAACGACTGTCAACTACTCTGTATATTTCTGTAAACAGGTCTTATTCAGAATACTAATATAGATATGATAAATGAATATTTATATTTAAAAAGGTAGAATGTTAACAATAATAGGTTTTAAATATGTATTTAGCGAATTATATGTCTGAAAAATTAGATTTCTAAATTGAATAAGAAAACAGTGAATTCTCCCGAGTCAACTGTGAACAATTGTCCCATAATGAATGTGGAATGATTTTTAAAAAATCTCCGTTTTGTGATATCGACAAATGAACTAAAATTAGCGATTTTTTTCCCCAGAGAATTACATAAGGCAATTTTGATGACTATACCTACATTTTTATTTTTATTTTAAAGAAAACAATTATATCTTCGCAGTAAAATAAAAAATAAATCGAAAACTGTCACGACAGACAGACGATGTTTCAAGAAAAATAGAAAAGATTAATGGTCTATTATTCATGAAATAAATGAAGATATGAGAGCAAGATTAATGTTTGATTATTTAACAACTTTGTCGTAAAACGTATTTTAAATAAATAGAAAAAAATAAGCTCCGTTGAAAGATCTTCGTTGGTGGGGGGAGTCTTGTGTCTTCTAATTACTTATGAATATTCTAATTTTATTTATTTTAATCTAATTTCTCTTGAAAGATTCAGAAAAAAATTGTATTTTTAAAAAATAAAGACTTCTGCTAAATAACAAAAATGACAATGAAGAATAAATAAATAATAATTTCCGTAGATGAAGGCCCTTTTTTTTGTTTTGTTTTGGGTGAAAATAAACAAGTCCTAAAATCGAAGTAACCTCGTGACACTGGGTCTAGTGTTTAGAACTTAGAAGTTTCTTATTAAAAATCTTTTAACGATGAAGATTGTTTTTCAAATATCATAATTGCTATTAAAATCTCACAAATATGAGCAAAAAGCAACGACGACAAAGAGAAACAGTTTTAAAAAGATAAAAACAAAACAATACAGATGTTTATGTTTTTAAAATTAGGTTAAGTGAACCATCGTAAATACATTAAATTTACATTGTAAATTGAGTATCCGGAGTCATAAATAAGGACATAAAGCCGGGGCTCAGTTTCGTATTATATTTACATTATAAACAGACCCCTCACTTTAGAGCCACTTCACAAGTTTCCCTATCAAAAATTAATTTTGCTCAAAATTGAAAAATTTCCCATAGAAATGAAGACCATTTTCAAATAGAACAGATCAAACTATATTCAAAAAATAGATTTTCCAACAAATTTAAGGTGGTTCATTTAACTATAAAATATTAAGTTATTACAAATACTTTCGATTTTCATACAATAACAAACATATTCTAAGACGTTGAATAAATCTTTTGATTAAATTATTTATCTCCAAAGAAATTTAATCATAAAATGTCCAAAGAAAGCCAACGAAAATTTCCGCTTAAACTTGCATTCGAAGTTTTTTGGTATTTCTTTTGCTTACCTCACATCACTTTCGGCCTTCAGTTCCTGGTCGGAATTACCGGCTCGGACAATGGACAGCCTGCCGTCTCCATAATGAACAACGAGAAGGCGATTTCGAGTGCAAAGAACTATATTTCGTATTTTATCCAAATGGAAGTCATTCTGAAAAGAGCAGAGTTTGTATTCCAAAAATTCTGCATCATTTTCAGCCTCGTCGCTCATTTCGTCTGCCATGTTGGACAGATCACATGATTTCTGATGTTGGGAGAAATCATTTCATCTGTATGTACGTTACGTACGACAAGTAAGGGAGGCTCTATTATTTGTTGTTTTCATCAATCAGAAATAACTTTTTACTACTAGTTTTCTGCTATAGTTATTTTTAGGAATAATAATAATAATAATAATAATAATAATAATAATAATAATAATAATAAAGAGAACCTGCTAACTTGTGAACTTTGCCGTCCCCACGGACCACAGAGTGAAAATCAAAGAAAACGAAAAGAGAGACAAACACTAAGACCTTGCCAGAGAACTTCATAAAGTTATGGAACATGAAGGTGACAGTGATTCTAATTGTAACTAGTGCGTTCGGAAGACCCCTAAAGGCTTGGTAAAGGGTCTGGAAAAGTTGGAAATCGGGTGGACAAGCAGAGACCATCCATATAAAAATTTATTTTAAGAAAAAAATCAGGCTGACCACGTGCGGTGCTTGGTTTGGCTGGAATGGAGAAGGGAGAAGTAATCCCAGATTGTGCGGCACCAAAAAGCTACTTCCTCTTTTTGTCGAGAACTACTATTCAGACCCTCAGTACGAATTTGGGGACCAAACTGTAGGCAGGAAAAATTAGCTAGCAGATGGGTTTTGTCACTCGCTTCTTGAATGGAGCTTCCCAAGCAATAAAAATAAAATCAAACGAAAGTACGAATTCGGGGGCCAAACTGTAAGTACGAAAACTTAAGCCATCAGAAAGCTTTCGGCACTCGCTTCTTGAATGGAGCTTCCCAAGAAATAAAACCAAAATTAAACGAAAGTCGACAACTGAAATTCTACCAAATTAAACAACTGAAAGAAAATTCAACCGAGAATTCTGCGGAAAAGAACTTTACAGAAGACTCGCAATTTAATGAACTATAAAACATTTCGACAAAACAAAAAAAGAAAAGAAAAATACTCAAATTCTAAGAACTTTGTTTCCCGGACACTCTCTCAGATAAATTCCAACAAATTGCACTAAAATTTGCAGTACTTTATCTTTTCTATCTCTTTCTTTCTTGTTTCTTTTGTATAAAATTCCTTTTTAAAAACTTTGTTGCCTTTGTTATCTTTTCGAATCAGTATCCGAACTAGAAAGCTGCAGAACTTATTGTTTAAACTTACTGTTTGAACTTACCGTTTAATATTGCGCACTAAAACCCCCTAAAAACATTACCCTGTTAAATACTAAACTTGGCTATAGTCTCACTCTCTTCATATCAAATATTATTCCCTCAATTTTTTTTATATTGTAAATTTTATCCTACAAAATTTCTTTATATTGCAAATTTTATTTTATATCCTTTAATTTTTTAAAAAACCCAAACTACAATATTGTTAAGGTCGGCCAGAATACTGAGAAGAGTCCTGGAGACTTTAGGAAACTTGTTGTCTCTTAGACTCCAGTGAAAGACTATCAGCTAACGCTAGTGTAAAAAGCCCGCAAGGAATTGTCTTGGAACGGTCCTTAAAGGCTTGGAAAGGAGACTGGAAGACTTGAAAATCGGAGGACGAATGGAGACCATCCAAAGTACAGGATTGTTGATATTGGCCAAAATATTGAGAATAGTCCTGGAAACTTGAGGAGACTTGCTGGCACTCAGAATCCAGTGAAAGACCATCCTCTAACGCTGTTGAGAAAAACTAGCAAGGAATATAATGATGATAATAATAAATGCTATAAGAACCAATTATAGTTAAACAAAAATTTATAATACATAAGGGTAGGTTATGTAGTGATAGAGATGAAACGGTTAACCACATTATAAGCAGATGCGTTAAACTGACACAAAGGGAATTCAAGACTAGGTAGAGCTGAGTGGGGAAGGGGATCCACCTGGAATTGTGCAAGAGATGCTGACAAATGGTAAATGTACGAACCAGAATCTGTCCTAGAAAATGTTTCTAAGACTTTCCTTATTTCTAAGATTTTTTATTTTCTTGTTTGTCTGTGGGAATTAATAAAACACGAGTTCAAATCCTGGACGAGACTGATTGCATTTCACATAGCACTAATACCCTTGGGAAAGGTATAAATCCAATTATTCTCCCTTCAGCTATGGGTAAATAGTAGGGCAGACTAGGTTCTTCAGCCTTGGTGGGGCAACTAGTCTTGGAGAAGAAAAACTCTGAATTCAAACCTGTTAAACCCCGCTTAAAAAATTGACCTTGTGTCATATCCTGCCCGAGCGGAGGGGTCGGGTAAATATGATAAAAAATAAATAAAAAATAAATAAAACGAAAACAAAACAAAATTAAATTAAAAATAAAAACAAAAATTGCAGAAACTCCTACAAGTCACTGACAGGAAAAGGGACGACGCATGCCCAAAGAAGGAACCCTCTCGGCAAAAGAAAGAAGCCTGCCCTTTTTCAGCAGTGACAACAAAATCTTTCTTGCTACTGGTGGAAGGCGCTATGCGGCCGTCTCTAGACGACGCGTTGGAGGGCCTTTCAACTGGTGACGGCCGTCTCTTTTACCAACGACCCACGACTAAAAACACCAAATAATAGACTTGTCAGAATCACAATTAAGACACCATATAATGGACTTAACGATCAACACATTTTAACACCTTGTCTGGGAGACGCAACCATTTCCTTTGTATTTAGGAAGAATTTCCTCATCCACTGAATGGTTGTTGAACCCAGAAATAAAGGCAAAATATAAAAGATATATTGGCCTCCTATTTTCTCTTCCTGTTTTCTTTCATATAATTCCTGACAGCTTTCATATCCGAGAAGTTAAACCAGCAAGATAACATGGGACAAGAATAAAATAACCCAGAATGGAGTCAGATACCAAACAGTAACATAAATCACCTTGAAACAAGCACTATATGTCCTTTATTCAGTTGTACTTTTGGTTTTAGATGTAATAATGAAATTCTGACAATTTTGAAGTATGTGCAACTAAGCCTCAAAATGTTATATACAGAAATCTCTTCTGATTTACAAATACATTTCAAACTAACTCACTAGCAAAATGAATTAATAAACAAACAAATAAAAACACCACCTGCGTACATTTCAGGTTAAAAAAGTTAACATTAACCGGATGTTGTCTGGATGATGGCCGAGACCAAAATGAATAAAACACGTTACTGTACAGGTAGGCTCTGCGTATCCATACGGTTAAAATATAAAAATGAATTTACAATTAAAAAGATCCTTTTTTCAACCAATCATGAACTTTCCCCCAAAAGTTTTTCGGAGTCGATTTGACCCCAAACGTGACTATAAAACGGTCAACAAAAGTTCAAAAAAGTCAGTCGACTCCGGGATTCTGAGCTGAGAGAACCGTCACGCATCGCATTTCGAACAAGATCAGAGACCGCTGACGCAATACCAATCCACATCACAGGCAACAAGTCCCACATTTCCAACACCAGACCAAAACCGCTCATAGTTTATCAACCTACGTCACATCCCCATGTCGCAAACAACAAACCAGCCACCGATGAACAACTAACATCCACTCACCTCCTGACGCTTATGTGGTGGAAGAGGAGAGCCTATATCTCTTCTAATATACCGACCTTTATTTATTAAAAAATAAACGGAATTAAATTCATTCCTCTTGTCTGTTGTTTTTTGCAACCATACGCTTGTCTATAACAAAAGTAATCATCATTTTTGACGGGTATTATGCTATTAATGATATTAACAAAATCTGTCTTTTGAATGATAATGACCTTTTGAAGATATCTAATCTGTAAATGTAATGGTGTCGAAATAGTTTTTGGTTTAATCAGTTCAATTGATAACAAAGTAAAGTTTTGAAATTAACAATCTTGTACCTCATTTATCTCGATGGTCTGTTTACCAAAATTAAATCATAATAACTATAATAATATGTAAATTAACTCTATTGCTTTAATTCGAACATTGTTATTGGAAACTATGACGTCACTAGCCGGTATATAATTTGTATATAATTTGCATATAATTTGTTTATAATTTGGGTACCCCATTCATTCGGCCTTGTGCCACATCGAAGCAAAGAGCTTCGTAAATTATTATAATTTGTAGCGCGCCTAAATTTTATCTTTTTCTTTATCCGTTCTCACCACGAAAGTAAGATAAAAGTTAGATCAAATTTTTTTGAAGATTTCTTTCGATTTATTGCGCAAATTCATGATTTTGTATCTTTTCCACTGGAAAACAATCAACGATCATCTCAGTTACAGGAGTGCAACTAGAATTTCGAGGGAGAAATTTCCCCGGCAAAAAAAAAAAGCTTCTTCTCGTAGCAAAGTTTATCTTCCTTCTCATTCGATTTTCTTTTGGGAGCAAGGAAGACATTTCTGGGGACATGCTCAGATTGTTAAAAAGAGGTAAATCAAGTTAGATAACCCAAACGGTTATTTTGTGTAACTCTCCTTTCTGTAAAATAAAATTAATCTTCTATTCTCCTTTTCAAGAAGCACACATGTTTTATTTTCCTTCGTCTAATTTCGCTCTACATATCCTTATCTTAAGACATGGCAACTTCAACAGGTTATGGGCCCAGCAGAAGAGATAATGGAAGTCGGTGGAGCAGGTTATTATTTGACGGAGATGAGACCAAATATGAAATTTGGGAAACGAAGTTCTTAGGATACCTTCACACGTTAAGTTTAAAGGACGCCATTTAAGGTAAAAACCTTAACGGAGACGAAACAGATACGGAAAGGAATGAGGAAGCATATAATGAACTGATACAATTCCTGGATGACAAAAGCCTGTCCCTTATCATGAGAGAAGCCTCGGACAATGGAAGAGAAGCTCTGAGGATATTGCGTGACCATTACGCAGGTAAGGGAAAACCAAGAATTATTTCTTTATATACTGAATTAACGTCACTAAGAAAGGAACAGAATGAAGGATATACCGACTAAATTATTAGAATAGAAGCAACGGTAACGGCACTAAGAAATGCCGGAGAAACATTAAACGATGGTTTAATAATTGCCATGGTTCTAAAAGGACTACCGAGAACATTTAATGCTTTTTCGATATATGTGACTCATAGCAGTTAGGAGCTAATGTTCTCCGAATTCAAAACACAACTTCGAAGTTTCGAGGATACGGATAAATATCATCAAAACTCAAATGATGACAATGTTATAAAATCAACAAATTCATTTTCCAAAATGAGTAACGAAGTTTCGTGTTTTAAATGTAATGGAAAAGGGAATGTAGCAAAAATATGTCCCAACAATTCCAAGAAAAATAAAAAGTGATGTAACTATTGCAAAAGACAGACCCATGTGAGGGAGTCATGTCGCTATAAAAAGCGAGATACGATGAAAACTGCAGCAGAAGAAGATAGTTCATTTGTTTTTGAAATAAATGACCAACCACAGGGAACCGTTGAAAGCAAGAGAATTATGGTTGATACGGGGACTATCTCACACATTATAAGGGATATTGAGAGATTCAAAAATTTTGATGACTCATTCCAACCTGATAACCATTTTATAGAGCTGGTTGACGGTACTAAGACGAATGGGATCGCTTTAAAACGTGGTGACGCTGAGATATGCCTGGTGAATGCAAATGGAAACATGGAGTCAGTCACCTTAAAAGGGGCATTATTTATACCCTCCTACCCACGGGATATATTTTCTGTCAAGTCTGCCACGGCAAACGGGGCGGCTATAAAATTTAAGAAAAACCAGAATGAGCTGATTCATAAAAATGGAACAAAATTTAATATTGTAGAGAAGAGGAAAATCTCGTATTTTGTTTTGGCGCGCTATTTAATTCAACACTGAATTTCATCCAATCAGGATGACATATCCTATTTAGCCCGGACCTTCATTTCCGGCTAGCAAAACGGGTGAGCGGCCAAACACACTCTCTTAAGCTTGAGACAGTGACCAGAACAGACGTGTCTCTGGTCGCCCCTGCTTAGCGATGCCTTTTAGCTAAACAAGCCACCCAGTGTGGACATCTCACTGTGGCTTTAACACTAGCAGCAGCAACATGGACACTCAGCGAGGGAACCATCTAATTTATGGATTCTTTGCGTCTAATATATTTTAGACCAAGGAATCCCAGTTGCATATGAATTAGATACGTTCAGCATGCCTTCCACAAGCACCACAAAAATTTACTATGTCGATCCGAGCGCCACTTCGCTCTCGACAAGCTCCCATTTCACCTCTGGTCACATTAATGGAGATAACGCCTACTCTACCCAAATACCAGACACACAAAACTACACGGTGACCTTGAATACTTCCCTCACACGTCCAACGACACGCTGCCATCTCAACATCCCGCTAAGCTATCGCGTCTCCAAAACCAGCAAGCCTAACCACCACGAGTCTTGCAGCACCAATAACAAACCGCCTCAAAGCTGCAAATAAAAACTTTCGTTGTTGTGTGTTGTTAAATCAAAGTCTCGTAATTCATTTGTGTGCCTAAAAACAATAGTGTAATTCCTCACAATATATTCGTCCACAACAGGCTATATTATTTAATGTCTACAACGAACAAATCGGAAGATAGTTGCCAGGGCTGCTACGATATAAATACTTGGCATAGGATACTTGGTCATTGCAACTACGATGACATTAGAAAATTGCCAAATGAATGAAAATTAAAGAAAAAATAGTTATTCTAAACAAGAACTGTGAAATCTGTACCCAGGGAAGAAATTTTCACAGAGCAGAAATAGACAACCTGAGAGACAGCAGCATCTACCTTTGAATTAATACATATTGACTTAGCTGGTCCTATAGAACCAGCAGACATAAACAGGCACAGATATGCAATCACATTCACTGATAATTTTTTCAGTGCAGTATTTGTGTATTTTTTTAAAAAAACAAAGAAAGACACTGTATCTGCCACAAAGAAATTTATCGCTGATACTGCCCCCACCCTATGGAAGGATAAAATCCCTAAGATCTGATAACGGATAAGAATTCAAGTCAAATGATTTTCAGAGATTATTCTGTGATAATAGTATTCGACATGAAACTTCTACGCCTTATTCACCACACCAAAATAGGACAGCAGAAAGAAATTGGCGAACCCCATTTGAAATGGCAAGATGCATGGTCATTGAAAACAACTTGCCTAAAAGTTTATGGACCTACGCTGTAATGACAGCTGCAGTAATCAGAAACAGATGTTTTAACAACCGTCTAAAACAAACTCCCTACTATATGATAACAGGAAGGAAGCCTGATCTATCAAAGATGAACATCTTCGGGTCAACATGTTATGCATACAAAAACTTAAGAAGAAGCTAGATCCGAAATTTGAAAAAGGAATGTTCGTTGGGTATGACAGAAACATTCCTGCATATTTAGTTTTTTATCCTGAGGATAACAGAGTTCTCAAACACAGGCTAATAAAATTTATTAGCAATATGACAAATCAGCAGACTCAGACCTATCCAACTGATGATGATGATGATTGCTTCCCACAAAAGAAGTATGTACAAAACAAAACATCAGCTACAACCCCAGACCCACAAATTAAGACAACAGAAACACAGGATAATGCACAGACTGAGGAAGATAGTAAGCTTCGACATTACCCCAGAAGGGAAAGAAAACCTCCTGAATACCTAAATGACTACATTACAAATTCTGAGGATGATAGTGATCATGCATTGATTAACTTTGACTATTGTTATAAAGCCACATGCAATATACCAAGAACCTATAGAGAAGCAATAGACTCCTCAGATGCTCACTGCTGGGTTGAGGCGATGCATGAAGAAGTGGAATCCCTAAAGGAAAATAATGTTTTTGAATTGACAAATTTACATGAAGGCAAAAAGACAGTAGGTTGTAAATGGGTCTACACCACCAAGGAAAACCCTGATGGATCCAAAAGATATAAAGCAAGATTCGTTGCTCGAGGATTCAGCCAGAAAAAGGGTGTAGACAATGGAGAAACCTTCTTCCCAACTGCAAACATCACCTCAATACGCATCTTGATGCAAATGGTGGTGCAATATGATCTGATTGTCCACCAGATGGATGTAAAAACGGCGTATTTGCATGCACGAATTGACTGTGAGATTTTTGTGGAGCAGCCTGAAGGATTTAAAACAAATAAATTAGTCTATAGGCTAAATAAATCTCTATATGGGCTGAAGCAATCAGACAGAAACTGGAACAAAATGTTACATGAATACCTTATCCGGAATGATTTTATTCAAAATCCAGCAGACCACTGTGTCTATATGAAACAAAAAGAGAGATTATAAATCGTATCCTGGGGATGACGATTTAATCATCGCATCTGACAAAGTTATCTCTATTATTAATGTCAAGAAAATGTTGATGTCAGAATTTAAAATGAAAGATCTGGGAAAACTCAACCATTTCATTGGGATAGATTTTCCCAAAACACAAGGATGTGTTAAAATGAACCAAAACAAATACATGGGAAGGGTGTTGGAAAGATTTAATATGTCAAACTGCAAACCAAGAGCAACACCATGCGAACTAAAAATGGATCTCAGTAACAACAGTGACCCTGTTGATTCAAGAAAATACCGTGAAATTATTGGTAGACTAATCTACCTAATGACATGTACTAGACCAGATTTGAGTTATGCTGTAGGTAAATTATCACAGTATCTATCAGAGCCACGTCAACAGCATTGGGTAGCAGCAAAACATATCCTATAGTATTTAAGCTGTCCAGTGTTTCCGTGTGTCGTGCGTAAGTGTTTGCCGGGTTTTCTTGTCAAGGTAATTCAATTCACAATAATCTTCGTGGGTTATTTAATGCCAAAGCAATCCTTGCAGAAGTCCCGTAGTGGTATTATCTAATTCATAGCTGGAGGAGGGGAGAAAACTCAAAAACACACTGGTTACTAAGAAAACCGAATTTTTGCAGAAACAATAAATTCGTGAGTTTTCTTGTGGCAATCGGACATTGGTTGAAATTTGAATTCTCAACCATTTTTTCGAAAACGACTGTCAAGTAATTTTTGAAGATTTGCCATTTTTTCGTTAGAAGAGAATAAGTTTTTTTTTTTGAACTGTTCAAGAATTTCTCTCTCTCCGTCGAATGTTAAACGACGTAAATTTTATGCAATAAAGAATTGGTCTTGTTTTGTATTTTGCTTGGTACCAGAGAAGTTCGCAAATAAAAAAAATTCCCTTATTTTTTCCTTTTGATGAGTTCTAAATTCTGCCATATTTAGTATATCTTGATTGGTCAAGAGCCATTGTAAGTAATCAATCAGAGCACACAATACATACGACATTAGGTTCTATTTTGGGGTACAAATACAAACGCAAGAGAGACACCTCGCTTTTACATACGCTACAGACCGTCCAATTAAGACGCCAGCGACTTATAAGGACCAATGACAAGAGGTTCCGAATGTTATTTTTTTCATTGTCTCCACTGGAGAAAGTAATTGTTGTTTCTGTGTGGTCGACATTACGTTGTCACGGAAACAACAGACACTTAACAACCTAAGTGAAAAGATAAATTCGCTAGCATATTATTTTGTAACTAATTAAGTTCACTTAACAACTTTAGCTCTTCATTAATTGTTTACACTTTACTTTTGTGTTACGTTTGTAATTGTTATTGTTGATAATATACCGTTTTGTTGAAGTGTCGTCTCCTGTTTTCTTTACCACTATCTTTTATGCTTATTTTGTCCGTCTGATTGCTACAAAAATACATTACAGTAATACATTTGGAATGGAAACAAGGATACCAAAACACACACACACACGCGCGCGCACACACACACACACACACACACACACACACACACACATCAGCGGATAAGCAGAACATTCACGTGACTTCCCTGACTAATAGTTTCTTGAAACAAATTAGTTTACCGACGTCCACCATCTTTTTTTAAGGGAACAAGTGAACCATGATCCTATTTTCTAGAATTTTCTTGTATCACGGCCATTTAAAAAATATAGGAATATAAATCCTATAAATACCTTTCCTGAGGGTATTTAACCAAAAGGGAACGTAATAGAGTGACCGGAGTTCGAACTTGAAGGGGGACATGTTATTTGGTTGATATGTTTAGTCCCTCAAAATTTAGATTGTGTTTGGTATATGCTATTGAAATTATTTACGGAGTCGCTTACTAGGTGCCCAGTGATTGGATGAAAAACAGCCACTCACAGGCTACCTTTTTCTTTAGATCTTCTCCAAACCCCTATGAGGGCGTTTCCTACGAACCCCCTTCCTCTTTTGCTTGGGTTATTCCTCAGAATCAAGACGTGCCCGCTGTTCTCTCAGTCTTCTAGACGCCAATACACGCTTGTGAGGATTTTCCAGCAACTGAAGCACAAGAAACAAGGCTCTATTTTCTTCAACCCAACCAAAGGGACACAGGAAATACAAACTGTTAAAAGGACGCCTTTTACGGATAAGTTTCCCGCTAACCAACTGTTTGCAAGGACAATATTTTCTTTCCGCTCTTTCTATGTGAATATATGTTTTTTTGTAACATTTTAAATCGTGTTGCGTTTCTTTCTTCCTGCTGACGTCACAATCTTGTTATCATATAAAGTTGGGAAAATCCCAATAATGTTTAGTTGTGGTATTTTATTTTTGTTTTATACTTGGAAAAAGGCAAAATAGGCAAATGAAGTAAATGAGAAAACGATATGAAACGACGCGGACAAAAGGAACATTCAAAACAAGGAGACATAAACAAAACAAATTTATATCTTAACAATACATACAATGAAACATTTAAAACATTACTAGGGTTCTATTACTGTTCGTGAAATAATCCTGTGTTGGGTGTGTGTGTGTGTGGGGGGGTGACTAACACAACTAAAACTACAAAAAGGGACTAAATAATAAAAGTGTCCTATGCATGTTGACTACGTATTTCTAAATGTTCGTTTCTTTCTGTGATTCGACGCAATTGCTGTTTTCGAGGCTGGAAAAAGTCTCACCGACAAGGTATACTGAGGAAAGGAATGTTTGCATGGCATGTACATTTCGTGGCGTTTTACGGCTGTTGGTGAATATGAGAGAGTGATAGTATTCTCTCTAGAAGTCACACTGGAGAGAGTGTGTTAGCCCTGCAAGTGAAAATGTGAAAAAGAGAAAGAGTGTTTGAAGACGAAGTATTTATAGAAAATACGTGTCATGAAATCGGCTCCAAAAACGCGGGACGAAATTCAAATGAGGACGTAGTTTTAAGCACTGACCACGTGGTTCTCCTGTCCAATGGTTTCCCGAAACTGAATGTTTACGTGCGTCCGCCATCCTTGTTTCGGGAACAAGTGGCATACCGTCCATTTTAAATTATAGGAGTGTAAGTCCTATAAATTCACTTACTTCAAGTCTACAGGCCAGCACATTAATCACTCCATCATTTGTCTATTTTTTAATCTGGTTCGTGTTTTAAACTTTTAATAAGTTAAAAATATTTCCATTTCTCTATCAGTTTTGTTTTCAAGATTTGGACTTATCTCGCCTTCAGTTTATTAACTGCTATTTATAAAGTAGAGATTTGCATATAACAGTTCGTATCGACAAAAATAAGAATTTATTTACACATAGTTTTTAAATACCAAATTTACTCATTATTCCGTGAAAATTTACGGACATATTCGCACAAAAATGCAAAAAGCCTGCAGCGTAAATACACTTTCAATTTCAGGGACTAATGGCTATGCCTCTGTAACAGCGCAAAACGGAAGTGTTTGTTAGACACTAGTTAGTTTGGACCAGCGATACAATGTACTTTTAGTCATGTCGTCCCGAATATGGCGATGCATTGTGGCCGGAAAAACGTTTTAATATTTAGTTCTTGTCTATAACACGCACGCCAAACTTTTAGGCTTAAAAATCTGAGAATAAACTGCGTATTGTGACGGCAAATTCTTTAAAATCCCAAAACGGGACTTTATTTTCGCACGTGTGAAGACGGGACAGGTTGGCACTTGATCCCTTGTAGAATAAGTCCTCGTTCAGAGTTTTTTTTCTCAGGCATATAAGAACTGGCATATTATGTGGGGGATTAATTTATGGCTAAACTGACCGCCGCTGGCAAGGGGTTCCAAATTCCACAATATACACCCACCCACCAAGGCCACTAGTCTTCCTCCCCTAGAACAATGGAAGATATGGACCTCTAGGTTTAGACGTAATAATATTTGTTAAAGTAGTCGGCAATTCCGGTTTCCCGTGTGATATTTTAAAGGAATTTATAGGACAATTTTAAGCGAGTATATCATAAGGCGAATAGAAGCTGAAAAAGAAACAATGACATAACAAATTCGTAGTAGACGCTATAAATAACAACTTCAAGCACGTGGGAACATTAAAATATATCCATCTTTTACTACACATAGATATACACTTTCAACGTGTCAAATATATCATGAATGAATAGTCCATGAACCTAACTGTCTTTCTTCTTTTCTTTTCTTTCGTTTTTCTTCAAATTGAGAGAGAGAGAGAGAGAGAGAGAGAGAGAGAGAGAGAGAGAGAGAGGGAGGGAGAGTGTATATAAAATTGGGTATAAGAAGAAACGGTCTCAAAGTTTACTTATCTTCTTTTTTTTTTGATGGAGTTCCTGTGGAGAATATTTCCTCTTTTACGGGCTAATAGACTTTATGCTATTTTAAATACTGGCTTGAAGAAATGGCCCCTTCGTGTCCGAGATATTCTTTTCGTCTTCTTTTACCCGGAGTACTTGGTTTGGTTCCTCCGCCACGAACCCTGTCCAACAACTAATTTTCTTATTTCCTTTTTTCGCTGACGGGAAGAAGGTGCCACTTCCGTTTTAGGGTGCCAGCCAATCGTTTGGCTTCTACCTTCTTCCCCTCGGTCAGGCGATTTCTTAGGGCTACTAGATGTCACCCAAGTACAAACATCTGGTCTCCACTGTGACCCACATTCTTTCTTAACGGTCATTCTTTGACGGCTTGCTACTGTTAATTCGAACACGAGGATAGTAGTAATCTTATTTCTATCGTCTCAGTGGGAGACCACGTGACAGTATTGTATACGAATGATTACCGTGTAGGGAGAGAAAACAATTGTCTTCTATTGAATTGGGGGCGCGATTCCCCACATAACGTATCCGTTGATCATGTGCAAATTAAAACCTCTAAAACTTTTCTCTTTTTTCGTTGAATGGATAAGACCTCTGAGCCATAGTCCTCATTCGTGGAGTGACGTGGACCTGATTTTCACCTTGGTTCATTGAACAGGAAAGAAACTTTTGTCTGCACATCTAGTGAAGAGTAATTAAAAGACTTTTGCACCATTTTCGTATTTCTCCTTACATTCTGTCTGTTCTTGGAACTGAAGAATAGAAATTAGTTAATAGGGGATTTCAAGAGGCAGTTATGGGAGGGACGTAACCAAACTTCCCGCCCCAGGTTATAAACATAACCGAGTGGCCACAGGTCAGGAGTGTATATTCTAGTTTTCGTTTTTGATACTAGAATAAAAACAATTCATTCGATTCATTGTGGTTACTTTACAGGAATAATACATCCAATTCATCTGTTTTGGAACACATTGCTTATTGTTGTGAAATTTGTTTTTATGTATGTGTTCATTAAATGTCTTAAATGTTACCATGAATTGTTTTCATCTTTCCTTTCCGTACATTCAGTATTAGTGCATCAATAGATATACCCTAATGTTGGTATTGTAATCTTGTGAGTTGGAAATGACCAATATTCCTTCTACGCACCAAATAGTTGGTTAATTATAACTAGTAGGAA
Source organism: Sepioteuthis lessoniana (assembly GCA_963585895.1). NCBI lineage: Eukaryota > Metazoa > Mollusca > Cephalopoda > Myopsida > Loliginidae > Sepioteuthis > Sepioteuthis lessoniana. Next base: position 445,088 of record OY757932.1, on the reverse strand, counting down.
CCATTCCGATTGTAGCATACATATTTACCCAACCCCTCCGTACGATTATTCTACTAATGCTAAATGGCAGCAAACAGATTCTTCACTCTGCACATTTCCTTATATTTCATTTGACATCCTTAACGCTGGCTAAGACTAGTATCGATGCAATGTTGCTTAAAATATATGTATTTATCAAGGCGACCAGAAGGCTCCCTTTTCAATAGCTACTACACCGAAGCGTAGGGGAGGGCGCTACTCCTTTCCCTCTGTTTCTCCATTTTACCCTTGATACGTACCTTATATTGCTGAGTGTTAATCAAGGAGGTATCAAGTACTATTTTTAAAGTCTTTGGCATGATGCGACCTGCGATTGAACCCAGGTCTCCCGGACCATTGGCGAACACTCTACCCACTTGGCCAATGAGCCGGTCAACCCCTTCGCACGAGCAGAATGTGATGCATGGTCAGTTTTTTAAGCGGATTTTAACAAGTTTGAGTTCAAAGTTTTCCTTCTTAACTGATTACCATACCAAGTTTAACGAGCTCAATCTAAGCTACTATTAAAAAGTAGATAATTGGATTCATACCTTTTCCAAGCGTATTAGCACTATGTGAAATGTTAACAGCCTTGTTCAGGATTTTAACTCTGGTCGCTGTGTCCATTACCATTGCACCACGAACGCCTTCGATAACGGTATTTACCAAATCCAACTTGAAAAAAAAAAAAAAAAATGAATTAAACAAAAAGGCGTGGATACGACGTTGCACGGGAAATGACTGTGTAAGAGTCTCTTGCGCTTCACGTGCTTATGAGAAAAGAAGGGAGCTGTGGTCAGGATAAGACTGTTTAGGTGGGGTCTTTACACTGCATCTGATGCTGTCGGTAAGGCGTCTATGGAGTCGCTGTGTTTATGCCCTCAGAACTGTTGTGTAAAGATCTTTGTGAATAAGCAGTGAGGTTGAGAGTGAATGCAAGTGTTAACTGGCAGTGCTGCGTGAGGGCTTTCATAAATGGTTGGGTAGAGTGTTCGCCTTGAATAACTCGTGGTCCTTTGTGATATCGTGTATTGTGCTAAGGCCGAAGCCCAGACACATATATGTTAACTGGGTCCCGAGAGAAAAGAGAATAGGGAATTTCGGTGTATACATCAGGGACACTACTTCTAATTGGTCAAAAGGGGTCACGTGACATGCCCCCTCATTGTGTCTGTAGAATAAGCAATTAGCCGGCGTTCTGCGTAGCCACGTATCCTCTTATTTTTTTACCTTGACGATGACTTAAAAACCAGAGAGAAATTTGCACATCAACCTTTGTGTTTTTTTTTAAATACCAAAGCCATCCTTGTAGAAGAACAGTAGTAGTATTATTTATCCCGTAGCTAGGGGGACAAAGGGATTCATACCTTTCCCAAGAGTATTGGTCCAAAAGTGCACGTTATAGTGAGACAAGTTCAAAGTCACTATGATGTTGCTGTCTAGTACGTTAACCTCGACGCTAAGAGGACTCACCTCCTGTTTAATGGCATGTCACAGTCCAGTCGGTTTGCCATTATGCCACAGGGACTCCCCAAAAACTCCTACCCACAATATCCTGGAAAAAATGTGCACGTTTTCCCTTTGGTTGTCATTACTTCCAAGTCCACTCCTAACCGGAGTGTTAGTATCTGTCAGGGTCCCATCTTTATGTTAAATATATTTATTTTCAAACTATTGATATTGGATAGAAATACTTGATAACATATGATGGTAAATTAACTATATTAAGAATAGTTACTTGAAGCTATAATTGTTTACGAACGATAATTATTATTAGTTACTTGAAACTATTTAACTGTGTGCAAACAAATGGCTATTATTAAATAGAAATAATTAAATAGACCCATATAATTATTAGTATTAGATAGGAATACTTGAAACTATATAACTATGTGTAAATTATTAGTATTAAGAATAGTTAATTGGAGTTATAATTCTTTACAAGGGATTATCATTAGTTACTTGAAACCATATAATTACTTGCAAATTATTGGTGTTAGATAAAAATACTTGAAACCATATAACTGTGTACAAAGGATTATCATAAAATAGGAATTATTACTTATCCTTCTACAAGAAATACAGTCGATGTATTATAAGCCTCAACCACAGGGTGGCCAATATTTACTAATTATAAAGCAAAATTTAGTTACACTTTATAAACAATATTTTACAACATTTATAGTTTCAAATCATTTACTCTATGTATGTGTAGAAGTCACTGCTCCAAAGTGCAGAATAAACAAAAATAACGACATTTACCGGCTCAGCGGCCGCAGCTAGCATCCAACTGACAGACAAAAAGTAGAACGGGCGATAATTTAATACCGAACCCGTAACACCTGAAACATGACAGAAGCAAAGCCGGTGTATATATATACACTATTATGCCCATTTACTGGGCCAGCAACTAATCACTGGTCAGGGAATGGACTTTCGAATAGTGGAACGTCCCAATGTCCATATAATCTCACTTCAACTCGTAATTCAGGATTACGCATGTGAGCACTGACTCATTTGCTACTGAGACTTACGATAGAATTCCAACAGTATGTAAGTAAGCATATAGCATCGTGAACTGTGTGCTAGGGACCCTTCCCCAGAAGGAAGGTCCTTGCTTCTAGGCTCTGTTGCGAAGAAATCTTTACGTTTTTTCTTTTGAACAGATCTCTGGAGTTCGAACTTACTTTCTATGATATCGCAAGTCTAGCACACTACGCTTCGGGGACTCACTCCCGTATAAGATGCATAAAATGTTGGAGAGAATGGAATTTTAACTTTAAAAAGATCGCCGCTCTTACGGCTTAGAGTATGTCGATAGCATAGTCTATTGAGGAGTAAGAAGAAAAAACATGCTGGATATGACACTGAATTATATAAAGTGATAATACTCCGGTTGTGGTGGTTTGTGGTGGGTGGAGTTACCCCATGATTGCCATTACTTCCTAGTCCACTCTCATTCGGGGTGTTAGTACCTGTTACAGTCGCGTCTACGGCTCAAATAGATTTCAGGTGGTGATGGACATTCTCTAGAGGAATAAGAACAAGTCATTGCTTCTAGGCCCTTCTGTGAAGAAAGAGAATGAAATCTTCGCGTCTTTTTCTTTTATACTGAGCTCTCTTTCTAAGATAATAGTATTGTGTCACTATCTAGAGACACGTTGGTTGACAAGGAAGGTAATCGCAGAGACAGCTTAATTTTTTCCAGTATTCTTTCCTAAAATGATTATATTTTTGCCATATTGGAATACTTAGTGGTAAGGAAGATATATAGTCGAGTCCCCACTCTCCAAGGACCAATATTAGTGTTTGTATATACGTGATATACTGACACTGAACACAACGGAAGAAAAGACAATATAAATTCATTTGTACACCAAGAACATTTAAGCTTTTATATACATAAGACCAAACTAAAGAAGATATTTGTCGAGTCCCCAATCTCCAAGGACTCATAGTAATATTATGTCCGTGATATACAAACACAGAACAAAACAGAAGAAAAACCAAGATGAATTAATTTACACATACAGGAAAATTCAACATTTAAAATATATAATATACATACCAGTGGTGTTTAAATAAAGAATATGCAAACGTATCCCAACAGCTAAAATCATACCCATATTGTTCTATGAACAAGCAGTTTATGAAAGGGATACAAAATGGAAAAAGTTTGGGCAATAGAGGTTTGTGGCTTTAACGTTCCTTGACAGGGTCAGATATAACGTCTCCGCTGTTCAAAGAACAGAGACAAAAAGAGATCGAGAATGGGTTTCTGGTACTGTAATATGGCACTTTACATTGTGACACCTGACACCCTAAGGGACATGCCAGTTCTCTAAGGGAGATAATTATTCAGTGTATTCATATGATCATATGATTATCTGATGAATCTTGTAGAGGGCGAAACATTAAACAGAAAAATAAAAAAGAAATACTCCACTAAATCTTTAAATCAGAACTTTTTCTCTTAGGAGCCGATAACTCTAGCTTTGATGACTTTAAAGATTCATAAACTCTTCATTGTTGTCAAAATATAGTAAGGCTTCTGGGTCGTTCAAGGTCATTTTTCGCGAATATAGCGGTGAGCAGTCACGTTGACAAAAAATTAAGCCTTTTGTTTTTAATCAATCGGAAAGCATCGTAGATTGAAGCCGTGGACACTTTCTCGATTCTATCAAAAGTATATAAATACCACCCCACATTCCACAAGGAGCAATTATCATCGTACCAGCTCCCATACGACTTTGTTCGCTTTAACTGCCAGGCCGAGATAATACCAAGAACATATCCTTTTGGGACCAAGCCATCACGTACTACCCTCTGAGCCCTCTGACCGAAAGAGAACTGCTTGGGGATCCGGAAGAGTAGGTTTCTGTGGTGCATTGTGCAAGACTCGAGATTAGTGGTGTCCTATTGTACTAGGGGATAATAGAATATTGGTAGGGGACACCAAATCCCTTCGTCTCGGTCTGAGACTCCCTTTTCAGGAGTTTAGGAAAAAAATTCGACTAAGTAGAACCAACTACTGAAGGATGAAAGATTTTAGTGGATTTCATTATTATTTCGGGATTTTTTCTTCTTTTTTTCTTTGATTCGTTCAAATCTGGGTAAAAATATTTTAAAAACGGATTAAGGACTTCAGTACTCTTCTGTGCCGAGACAGCTGTTTGCCTTGTTATTTGATCTGAAACTAACTCGTCTGTAAGAAACGTAAGATGAAAAGAACAATTTCGTCTCAAAAAAGATACAATGAAATCCAAGTGACCACGATTTTTTTTTTCATACACAAAACTTGGGGTAAGAAGAGATGGCAACACAAAACCCCACCTTTTGATAATCTGCAAAACTTTCAACTGAAAAGAAGCATTAAAATATTTGAGAATAGAGACTGCATTGTTTTTTTAAATTTTTTTTTTAGGCAGGGCAGGGAAAGAATGGACTAAAAAAACAAAGCAAAACCAAAAACGAACAATAAAAAAAAAAGATTGTTATTCGTAGATTACGATTAAGAAATGTTTTTGAAATTATTTCAATTTTACCGGAGGTTTTAGTTCAGGATTTTGAAAATGTTACACTGGTTATTTAAAGTAAATGTTCATTTTATGATGAATATTGGCCAAATGAGTAGAGTGTTCGCCAATGGTTCGGGAGACCGGGGTTCGATCCCAGGTCGAGTCATACCAAAGACTCAAAAAATGGTACTTGATACCTCCTTGTTTAACACTCGGCAATATAAGGGACGTATCGAGGGTAAAGTGGAGCAATCCAGGAAATTGAGTAGAGCCCTCTACTACACCTCGGTGTAGTAGCTATTGCAAAAGAAGCCTTCGGGTCACCCTCGACTAAGGTCGCCAACTTTATTTCATAAATGCAAAGTGACCATATATATACAATAAATGGATTTTTACTTCGGAAGCAGAAAGAATTTTGGAAGGGTTCAATAAATGTGACAGTCTTTTTATTTGAAAGAAATTTGGCTTTTCGTGGAACAAATAAAAATGTCTGTTTTCAGTCAAATGTTAATTTTCTTGGATTAATAGAACTGATCGTACAATTAGACGGTCATCAGCGAACTCTTGATTCGGCTAAAATGAACAATCATTTTTTGAGTAAAGATATCGTGAATGGGCTTATCAGTTTTATCACGAAAATGATTTTGTCAAGTAATTTTTTCTGATTTAAAATGTGTAAAATATTAGACTGTACTCTTGACATTTCCTCTTCTAAAAATTGTCTGTAATTTTAAGATATGCTCATTGCACGCTTGATACAGGTGTAAAAAATTTTGAATCTTTTTTTTTTTTTTTTCACTGTAGATGATACTACGAGAAAAGAAAGGATTGAGTGAAACTTCAAAATTGATATCGTTAAAAAGTTAAATATGGATTTATTAGACTGTCATGACCAAAGTTACGACAATGGCCCCAATATGGCAGTAAAGTCCAAAGGTATTCGGTCAAGATAACTTGAGATGAATGTAAAGGATTTATTTGTTTCATAAAACATACTTTGAATCTTATGTTGGAAAGCGAACAGTTATCGGAGATTTTTATTTCATTTTTTTGTGTACTTAGTCGTTTATATTCGTTATTTCCTGTCTCTTGCTTCGACCTTTCGTTGGAAGATACATAAAGAAAAGGTACCACTTTCTTTCAAAGCATAGTGGGATACAAGATAGGAATCACGAATCAGTGATGTTGTACCATTGTGTTTTCACCTTACAAACATTAGAAATGCTCTCACCAACCTAAGATAAAAATCTTTAGAAAAGAGAGACGCCGCAAGAAAGACTGAAGCAATATCATCGTTAAGAAGAATTTCTACTTGGAACTTTGTGCTTAGCAACATTTGTTATAAAAGAAATAACATATCTACCGCCCTCAAAGATCGTCTGACAAGTGCTTGTGTGATTGGTCAAGTGTCGGCAACCAATCAGAGTACACATTCGACATAAGGTTCTGTTTTGGGGTATAAATACAAACACAAGAGAAATATCGTTCTCTTACATACGCTGCTGACCATCCAAGTAAGACGTTAACACGCCGGCGACTTAAAGGCTGATGACCACATAAAGTGGATCACACAGAAGTTACAGACATTTAACAACCTAAGCGACAAGATAAGTTCGCTGGTATATTATATTGCAACCTATTAAATTCACTTTACAATTCATTAACAACTCTCGCTTTTCATTACTTTTTTTTTACACTTTGCTCTTTGTATCACGCTTGTTATTGATATTGTTGAGAATACATCGTTTTGTTGAAGTGTCGTGTCATGTTTTTCTTTGCCACAACCTTTTAGGCTTATTTTGTCCGTTTCATTGCTACAGTTACGGTTAATTAGACTTCAGGATGGTACATTGCGTGTCCCTTTATTATTATTATTATTATTACAGGGTGGAACGATAAAATTGTCGCCCTAGAAAAAGACGACATGATTCCATTTCCGTTTAATGAAAACCAGTTTTCTTTTTTTGTTGCAGACCATCTACTAGTTGGCCAGTTGTGTACAAATCTCAAGAGCGATAGGAGCCTTCTATTATGTCTGAAAGTGACACAATGTTCAACGAGCAAGATCGGAGATGCACCGCTGTACAACTCATCCTCTCTACCGATCCAAGTTATGACAACAGGACCATTGCCAGCACCCTCAAAATGCAAATCTGGACGGTTCAACGTGCCCAGGGTGATGAAAACAAAGTTTCCGGCTACGGTTATGATCTTTAGTGTGGTTTCAAGTGAGAGCCACATCATGCCACCTCACATCTTTGAAGTCGGCTTGAAAGTCAACACCAAAGTGTACCTGGATGTGCAGAAGAGTGTGGTGATCCCCTGGTGCAATCAGGTGGCCGGTGGCAAACCCTGGGTGTGGCAGCAGGACTCGACGCCGGCCCATGAGTCCAAAGAGACCCAGGCTTGGCTTCAGAAGGAGGGCTATGACTTTGTACCCATCTCTCACTGACCCTCCTCCTCCCCCGATCTGAACCCGCTGGACTACTTCGTTTAGTCATACGTCGAGAACATCACCAACATGACCTCCCACAACACCAAAGCCAGCCTGATCGCCGCCATCCACCGAGTATTCGCCGAGCTCCCGCCGGCGCTTGTGGAAAAGGCATGCTCCCAGTTCCGGATCCGTATCGAGGTGGTGACTGAGGCTGAAGGCGGCTACATTGAATAGATGCTAGCTCTACTACATAATCAAGTTACCTGAATTGATTTTTTCAATAAAAGTTTTAAAATAAAGCTGTAGTGTTGCTTTCTTTAGGACGAAAATTTTATCGTTCCACCCTGTATTATTATTATTTTAATAATATTATTGTTATTTATCATGAATGCCTTTTTAATCTCTGGCCTAAAGCTCTTGCTTCGTACTTTGGTACGAAAATATGCGAAAGGAAAAGGTCCGGTGGCTGACTCCGTATGCGGGTTGACCACGTGGGGAAGGTGCCTTCTGCTTCCTCTTTTGGTTTCTCGGCAGGATAGAGAGCATACGTGCCTACTATGGCTCTGCCTGAACTTACAGACTTCTTGACTTTGAATTTCAACTTAGAAATTTGAATTCATTTTTTCTACTTCTCAACAGCCACTGAGAGTGGCTGCTTGCCATGAAAGCTCTGTAAATAGTTTGGACGTTATAATTCAACTTTTCGAAGTTGAATCCCCCTTTTTACTTTATGGCAGGAGAGAGCGGACGAGCCTAATGTAGCTGGGACCGAAATTGACAGACTTTAGGACTTTGTGATTCAACTTGAAAGGTTGAATTCGCGTATTCGCCCAAATCCCAGCATATGTGACATATGCCTGGGGGAAATTATGTGCTCTAGCTAAATCTAGAGGAAGGGTGTATTTCAAATTTGCAGCTCTTTACACTCTTTCTCCAGCCAGGAAGAAAGAACAGAAGATATTACCATCTGTATAGCAGATTACTGAAAGAAACAGAAGTTAAAATTTCGGAGAGAAAAACCCAGGACAAAGGCTTGAAGTTTTTTCAAGAACTACAGCAACTCTGCAAGTGGACTGCTTATTTTGCTTGATACAAATTCCCGTGGGTTGATTTTGTTTGTAAAAACCCTGTTTGAGTAAGCGCATTTCTTTCATTCTTCTTCTGTTGTACAAATATTTTCGTGGGTTAATTTTGTTTGTGGAAACCCATGCTGTAGCAACTGTTTTATATTGTTTTATTTTGTTACTAGGCGCTTAATTTTTTTTTAGAAATATTGTGACGCCTGCATATGGGAAAATATATGCAACTTTGCCGTAAATAATCTCTTTTGTGTTGTAACCAAGCGAGACCATTTGTGTTTTCATCCTGTTTTTCCCTTCCCCATTTTGTTTCAGATGTGAGCTAAGGTCGAATTTATCTGTCAAAGGATAAATTTCCGACAGATGTTCTGTTTTAGTGAATCAATTGTTATAGTTTTCCGAAGTTGCAATCAACATTATGATTGCTTAGTTCCATGCAACTTGCTGTTTTCTTCCAAATTATCACAAAAATAGAAATTCATTCATCTAAAAAGTCTGCTATGTCATCAGTGCGTGAAATTGCAGAAAAAATAACATTGATGAAAAGTTTTAGCGACAAGTGCGTCGCAAAAGACATCTATATATGTCCGAGACCTGCGATGAAGTTCAAACACCGGCAGAAGGTTTTCGTTTTTGGTTTCTTTGTTTAATGGAATATCAAGTTTCATGGGTTATTCAGTGCCAAAGCTATTCTTGAAGAAGAACACTTGTGGTACAATTTAACCTATAATTGTGGGGATGAGGGGAAGAACAGTTTCGTCATGACTTCTTTAATTCCCTTGTGGACCAAAATTTGTCTTAAATTAATAATTGATTTTCCCTGAAGTCCTAAAGGAATAAAATTTCTGGATTCATTCAAAATTCAGACTCACTTTTGAATGAAGTGAAAAGTGACAATCTGAAAGATCAACGCAAACGATTTAACGAAAAAAAAATGGATGAAGTTGAACTAGAAGAATTATCCGACGTGATCAAGAGATTTGCTTCAATCCTGAAACGAGAATTTGAGATCAGGAACAGAGAAGAGAAAAGGAGCGAAAAACTACCCGTGATTATTTTGGATTCACTTAGTTAGCACTTATCCGAACTTGTGCATTGCATTGAGAGTGTTGTTTACTTCACCAGTGACTGTTGAAACTACCGAAAAAAGTTTCAGATAACTAAAACTTATATAAAAATATCTGCTGACAATAACGACAGATGATAAACTATCTGGGTTAGCAATAATTTCAAGTGACAATTTCTCGATATTTTCAATGTCTCAAAAAAGAAAACAAAAAACAAAAACAAAACAAAAAGAAAAAAAAACTCTATGTAAAATTTTCTCTTTAGCAGCTATAATTTTTAATGTGTTAGCAATCTGCAGCTAAAGATGCTTTGGGATATACTTAATAAGTTCAACACTTATGGCGTCTTCTGCACTTTTACAATTAAAAAAAAATTATTTTTTTATGTGAGTCGTCAATCCCTAACGATATTAAAGGCAGCCACAATATCAGTTTTTGAATGGAGGAATTGAGTTTTGTGAGCGAAAATATTGGAGTAACACTTGTTGAGAGGCAATCCTCTTGGGTATTTCTGGGGAAAAATATAGGAGTTTGTTTATGCCACATCCAAGTATCAGAGTAGCAAATATCGGTCCAAGGACAACGATGAAAAGCGGATTTGTTTTATGTAAACAAAACTAAGTAACTTTTAGACTATCATTAGTTTACTGTATGCTTTTTTTGGTGGGGGGGGGTCGATCTATACGGCAGGGTTAGGGTCTAACTCAGAATTTTGAACTAGAAATCGGGTTATATGCCAGGTCGACTTGTATGCTACTGTGCTCCTAAGAGTGAGTGTTGCGCCCCAGGCCACTTATAGGTTGGTCTGTCTCCGTTGAGCCTGTCCATTCGGACTTCCCGCGACCACGTTATATTGATAGATCTACAGGAGAGTCAATAAAGAGTCGTGGAAGAGCTGGCTCGGAATCCTTTCAGTTCTGGCTGGGTTTGTAGAAGATCAAATTCACCAGTGCCGTTAACAACTTCAATAATTCTGAAACGTTTGTTAATAAGTGTGAATAAAACAAAACCTTTATTCATAATACAATGATTAAAATCATGATTGCATAACAAAGGATTTCAATTTCAAAGCTGGAATCTTCCAAACTGGGGGATTCTTTAGCTGAAGGTAACAAGTTGACAGGTGCTTATATATATGGCTAATTTGCCTCAAGTCAGTCCTCTATCTTAGTGGTAGTTTGGTCAAGTTCAGGACTTTGGGTGGCGAAGCCGGTGGCAAGGGCTTTGACCTTCTTGCGATGGATCCAACCTTCGATTAGCTTCTTTCCCTTTCGTTGTCTTCATTTATGCACGGCCCCGATTGGTCACCCAATAAAACCCTGGACCAATGGCCTAGTATCGTAATCATAGGAGAGAGAAAGAAAAAGCACTTGGGGTCTACATTTGATAAGTCAGCCAATTAAAACAATGGCCTTGTGTTGCACATCTCGGGGAATAGGTATGTAGCAGAAAGAATTTCGCATTTTTGTTTGGTGCGTAATTTAATTCGACCGTTAGGGTCGATGCATAATTTCACCCAATCAGGATGACTTATCGTATTCACCCGGACTATCTTTCTGGGCAGCACAAACTGGGGAAATCTGCCAAACACTCTTTTTGGCTGAACAACTTCGTTCAGTGCAGACGTCTTACTGTCTGCTCTTCAATAGCAGCAGCAGCAGCATGAGGGAAGCTGTCTAATTTCTCTTAGACCAAGGGTCCCCAGTTGAATATGAACTTGATGAATTTAATACGCCACACACAGAAACAACTTTACGTCACCCCCAAAATTGTCGACTGCGATGCAAAAATTCCGCTCCGACGCCTAGCTACTTCACCTCTGGGCAACATTTTCTGGGGATATTCACGCTTCTCCCCGAAACAACCAGAACCACAAACTCACGGTGACGTCAACGTTTCTCTCCTCAAACAGCAAACACGACTTTTGCTACACTATGGCGAACATATCTCCCTCGCACATCCAACAATGCCTTAACCTAAAAATGCACTTTTCGCTCAGGCATTTAGCTGCTAAAATGCTTTCTCAACTCTATCATAACTTCATTTCGTTTCCTTACTTCTTTCCTTCCTACGAGACTTGCAGCATAAACGTAAACCCTTTATTCCATGCTGCCATTAAAAACCTTTATATAAAAGCTAATGGCATCTTCGTCTTTTTCATTCTCCTTTATTTTACAACAACACTTAGCGAAGGAATAACACACATATGCAAGAACACATTTCTTCACTGAAAATAATAACAACATTCCTATCGCTAAAGGTAAAAGCTTCACCTCTCTTTTCTTTGATTGGTGAGCCATTCAATAATATTCGATTATTTTTTCATGGCTTTATGTTACACCTTTTGCTGAAAAGCTGTCAAATTTCAATCATTCTAATCCTGGTTCAACCCTGATCTTTCGAACGAATCATTTCCGTGAACCCAAAAACAAAATTAAAACAATGACCTTTTCAAAATTTTTATGTTTTTATAATTCAAACTAAACGACCCAGAATTTGTATCGAGGATAATTTCAACTATTCAATAATTCTTATGATGATTCAATTTTTACACAAACAAAAGTTATTGATTGCCTTTTAACAAATTATCTCCGTAATAAATCTAAGTCATTAATCTAAGTTATAAATCTGATTTTCTAAGTTATAAATCTAAGTTATAAATTTGATTTTCCAGGGAAGGAGTAGCGCCCTCCCCTACACCTTGGTGTAGTAGCTATCAAAAAAGGGAGCCTTCGGGTTACCCTCGACTATGGTCGCCAACTTTACTTTTTTTTTATTTGATTTAAAATCGCCCGTCACCTTTGACACTAATCATAGTGTTATATTCCTCCCTTAACCTTCCTGTCATTTACCAACGAAGTAAATGAGAAATTTAAAGAATTCATACAATTATAATTCAACAACAATTTTATGATATTGATCCTTATCCTGTCATGCTGCAAGCACGGATTTCCCTGGCCCTCTCTCGCCACCCATCTCTATCGTCCATCGCTCCCGGGAGGGGTCTTCCAGGCTACACCCCGTATCAGCACAGAGCTGTTGTGTAAAGGTTCTAGCTGGTCGTCCTGCCTTTGCTCGTCCATATGATGGGGTCCACAGAAGTATGTCGCTTATGGGTTCGTCCTTACTTCTCCAGCAGTGTCCAGCATGTCTGGTTCGTCTAACTTGGATAGTTTTCGTGATGGGTGGTAGGTGGCCGTACAGCTGCTGCTTTGTTGGGTGCTGTTTCCAGGATTTGTTCAATATAGCTCACAGCATTCTTGCATAATTGCCGCTAAGCTTTTTCTTGATACGTTTAGTTAGCATCCATGTGGTGCATCCATATAGCAGTATTGACACAACCGCTAATTGGAAAATAAAACTGTGTTTTATTTTATCGGTCCGGTCTGACTTCCATATAACCGATAGCCTATCAATAGCTGTCTATGCTTTTGCTAGTCACGTGTTGATGTCATTCTAGGTTGATGAGACGCTGCTTCCGAGGTAGGTGAACTTGCCCACTAGTTTCAGACGACCACTTTTTTGTGTGGAGATGTCACCTCTTAGATTAAAGGACATGTATTCCGTCTTGTTTGCGTTGGCATGGAGGCCTATTCCACCAGCTGCTCGTTCCATATCATGCAGCAGGGTTTCGGCTTGGGCGGGTGTATTTGCCACAAGCGCCATGTCATAGTCGTAGTCTGCGTCCGTAATAGTTTGGGCGGAGTATCTTCCGCTTTTTTCCTTTGTTAGCTTGAAACCGTTTTCTTTCATTAGATTTTTATGCGTTCTCAGCACGTAGTCTTGGCAGATAATAAACAGGTATGGGGCTAATGTATCTCCTTACAGCACACCTGCTACAATGTCGACATTGTTTGTGTCTCCATTCGGTGAGCAAACTTTTACTTTAGTGCTTTTATATAGCATCATTATGGCTGCGACGGTTTCTTTGGGGAGGACGTAGGCGAGAAGTATTTGTTCCATCTTCCTTCTGTGTTTAGAGTCAAATGCTTTAGAGCAGTCGACGAATAATATTGCTGCCTCTAGGTTTTTTTTACACGTACACTTTCTAGAATTTGAGGGACTTTAGTGTTATCTCATAATTATTTTTCAATATAATTCCTTTGTTAGTTTTCCTTCAAAGTGTCTCAAATTCAATTTTTTGAAACTGTTCCTTAATTAGGCGTTTACTTCTGCTGACAATCAGAGAGGTCCTTCCGATGTGGCTGGTGACGCTTATCTCTCACCGATTGGCACCATTTTGCTTGTTCTATATCCGGATATGTCTTCCGTTGGTTAGATACATTTTTCTCACTTTCTTTATTACCTCTGTACAACTTAGTCGGCTTGTTTCTCAAACCGTTTTTTCGGCCAAATGAATATAAACATGGCCAACCCGCCTATATTAAACTTACTACCAATGTCATTATCATCCACGTCAGAGAACCAATTGTGCGTGTTTTTTGAGAGGAAACTACTTTGCATATTGTTTCTAACTTTCTTTTTAGATCATTTAATAAATCTTTTTTAATGATCCCAACGCTTTATGTAATTTCGGGAAATTTCATGGTTAAAAAAGTTCTCACAATTCCGTCCGTTTATTAACTAAACCATTGACTAAATGCAAAGAAGAATCTTTTATTTCAAACGATTCTCCCACTTGGTAGCGTGGTGGTGCTTTTGTCTCGCTCATTGGCCTAGTGGGTAGAGTGTTCACCAATGGTCCTAGACACCGGTGTTCATTCCCAGGTCGAGTCATACCAAAGACTCAAAAAATGGTACTTGATTCCGCCTTGCTTAACACTTAGCATTATAAGGTAAGAATCAAGGGTAGAGTGGAGAAATCCGGGGGAAGGAGTAGTACCCTCCCCTACACCTTGGTGTAGTAGCTATTGAAAAGGGAGCCTTCAGGTCGCCCTCGACTAAGGTCACCAACTTTACTTCTTTGAAATCTCATTTGTAAAGCAGTTTTACTTTGATCAAATTTTGTGCACGAACAGCTTGCTGATTGGGCCACGAGCAGATTAATGAAACCGCAGTCGGTGACACCACAGATATCAATGTACAACTGGATTTAGAAATTTGAATCATTCTAATTTGATGTTCTTTCAAAGAATCCATTAAAATTACCAACAGAAAGTATCTTTTTAAACGTCTTCCTTAATACTTCTTCTCCTTTATTCTTAGTCTTTCTTTTCTCTTGTCAGGGTAACACCCAAATATGGTTCTTGAATAAAAGGGCGGAGCTAAAGGTAATTGACAGCCAGTATATCAGCAAATCAGTGACTTCTTTTGATAGTTACAGAAAATCATACATTCACTTCCCCGTTTTGTTTTAAACTGCGTTCTCTATCAAATAATTGTGATTAATATAGGCTCAGAATTTTAATGGGCATGCCTTTGAGGTAAAAATGTTTTTTGTTTTTTTTTTTACTTTGAAATATTGAATAAAAAGTAAATTCTAACAATAACAACAGCCTAAAAAATCCAAAATTTTTCGATAATTTCGACTTCTAATTTAATTATCTCTGCATCTGAGAAAGGTAAATACAAAAAAGAGAAATCGTCTTGAAATAAAACGAAATTAAAAGAAAAAGAAAATGAAAAAGAATTAGCTGGAAAATGTAAAAAAAAAAAAAAATTTGTTCAAGGAGAAAAATTTTGCCAATTTAACAAAACTTCGTAATCGGCTAATAATAACAAGTGCAATTATTTGATTTTACATTTTTGTGTTCTTAAAAAAAGAAAAAAAAAAAAAAACAAAAACAAAAAACGAAACGGAAACAAATATGGATGCTGCCAGTGATTCACTAATAATGACAGATTTATTTCAGAACATTTCTAAAATAGTTTAAAGTGAATAATAAATAAATATTTGTCGATACATATCATTATTGTTAGGTTATTTCTTTCAATTTTTTTATTTACTTTTTGCTTTTGTTGCTTGTTTTTAAAATCCTCGCCTCACAGAAAAAATAAGTTTGAATGTTTGAGTTGCATGAGAATATTTATAGAAAATAAATTCTCCTCAAACAGAAAATATCGTTTCTTGGCAAATCATTTTTATGATAACAAGAAGGTTTCTCTTTCCTGTTGGTATGTACAAAAAATATTTTCGTTTTTAAATCGACTTAATGTTCATAGGGAAGGGGACCTCTCATTGGAATTCCTGCACGAATTTTTATACCTGATGCAAGGCCAAATCTCGTACAATGCATTTTTATAGTAAAATGATTTTAAATATATATATATATATATATATATATATATATATATATATATATATATATATATATGCTCGTGTTGTAAAGATTACTTTCGTTGGAAATAGACACGGTGACCGGAGTTCAAATTCAGGTCTAGGCTGTTTTCATTTCACATTGCAATCATAAACTTTGGAAGAACTATGAATCCAACTATCCTTCCTCTAGCTATGGGTAAATAGCAGGGCCGACTAGGCTCTTTAACCTTGCTATGGCAAGCAGCCTAAGAGAAAGAAAACTCTGAATTCGAACCTGTTAGACCTCATCAAAGATTGACCATGTGTCACAGCTTGCTTGAGCGGAGGGCTTGTGTGTGTGTGTGTGTGTGTGTGTGTGTGTATCATAAAAGATGGCAGACAATGATTTGAAGTTGATTTTTTATGAGCTTTTTCTTGTTTGCAAATGAGATGTCACAAATGAGGATGAAATTTCTGATTTTACGAGTATATATACTTTTGAGATTCGTTTGTCATTATCTAGGATGTGGGCGCAACCACAAGAAAAGGCTTTTAAAATCTCAACTCCAAATCCATGTTAGCTATTTTCGTTGCCATCATGTAAAATGCTAAACAATGTCTTTGTGATTGAAATTTATTTTAAAAATAGTTTGGTGTCTTTGTTTAATTGCATATAAACTTTTCTGGGTTATTCAATGCCAAAGCCAACCTTGTAAAGAGACAGTAGAGGTGCTGTTTAATTAGTAGCTTGATACATGAAAGTGTTCATGCCTTTCCCAAAGGGCATTGGTCCGAAAGTGAACGTGATAGCGCACAAGTGGATTTCGAACTCGTTTACTACGATATCGCGGTTCAACACTTTAACCACTTGGCCACGGGAACACCCTCTTTAAAATGGTGACTACCATAGCACCATAGCAATTAAATCGTGGATTGCTCGCTCATCTGATCTATCTCTTTGTAATTATTTTTTTGGAGATACCTGGAGGCTCAAGTTTTTAAACATAGGCTGCCGATAATTGAGGAACTGAAAGAATTCATTTGTAATGATATCATGACGACACCAGAGGCGTTCTCATAAGATGTATAGCAATACCATAGTCAATGTTCAAGAATCTACGACAATTTTAAATGCCTGTACAAAAGACTTGAAACTTATTGAAGGCACCACGTAACCTGTAAAACAAAGTGATGACAATATGACAAACATTATTCTTTCTTTGAGTAAAATTAAAATTTGAATGGGATCCATGTTGCCTTTTTTAGCTGATGAAGGCAAGCAAAAAAGTTTTGGAATTTTTAAAAACTGAACTTGGGATCATATTCTCTGGGGACATCAGAAAGCCCAATTCTTTAAATGTAGGCCGCAGACCTCTGATGAACTGAAAGATTTTATTTGTCCTGAAATGACAGCAGGATAAGAGAGAATGACCAGGTGAGCTCTACAGAACTTAAGGGTGACGCTTCAGGAGAATATAGCTCGAGAGGGAGGCCAGCCTTTAGATGATATAAACTTTAAATCAAAGTGATGACAATAAGGAAATGGTAAATATTGTTCTTATAGTAAAATCATTTTGAATAGAATCGATGAGGATCGTTTAAAAGTTGTAAGCATCGCCCCCCCCCCAAAAGAGCCATAATTGAACAGGGTTTTGAGATTATATTTGTAGGGATTACATCCTTTATCTTTCAAATAGTACTTCTAATAGATGCTAGGTGGCGTGACCAAAATAGTATATAAAACAGTCTCGATAACCAGAAGCCTGCACGAATGTATGCGTCTCTCGACAGAGGTGGAGAGAAGTGGGACTCTTGCTCCTGCAAATCTCGTGTCGTACCACGCACAGTACCACGCTTTGACGAAAGTCTTCACCTAACAACTTCCATTCTATTAAAAACTCTTAACTTATACCAAAATACTCTTCAACTACACGATAGGACTTTTTCTCTCTAATGATTAATTTTAGTATTTTATGTCATTTCTTAATTCATTTCATTAAGTTTGTTCAGGCTATAAAGTGTCTTTGTTGTTAATTCATCGTGAATTGTTTTATATTATTCAACACGAACTGCGTTCCTCACACTCAAATAATTGTGGCTGTAAGTTGAGGCACTGTGATCAGACAAATATGCGAAAAGAAACCTTCAAGTCCCTCATACCAAAGCGTCACATGGTCCAATCCCCAGAAAGGCTTCAGGAGTATATAGCTCGTGAAGAAAAGCATTTAAACAAGATATCTTTAAAACAAATTGAAAAAAATTGGAATGGAAAATGGCAAATATTGTTATTTCTTAGAGTAAAATTAATTTTTGTTGACTTTTTTACTTTACTTTTTAAACCAGAAACAACATTCTGTATATTCGTACCGTAAATTCTTACTTTTAAAAATAATACTTTTTTCACAGTGAAGTGTCCGGACGATGAATTATTGACAATAGACAATATTGTTTGCAGATGGGGGTGGGGTGACTGAGGGAGAAGTCAAATTTCTCTTAGGGCTTGGACTGGTCCTGTGTTATGTTGAAGGACCGGTGAGAGGACTTGTGGAAAGCCAGAAGAACAAGGAAGAATTCAAATTTAAAGAATTTCATCTATAACCGGCATGTTAGACAAATCTGAAAACGCAGGAGTTGAGTGAATGTTCTTTAACCAAAGGCCGGGTACCACTATTCCCTGTTCGTATCGACTCCATGTTCTATAGGCTCTAGTCTTAGTAACCAGTACGAATAAATGTGAAAGAGGTTCAATCTTCTTGTTGATTTTGGGGACATCACTGTATATGTCTATAGTGGTCCAACGGAAGGGATTTACCAACAGAATACGGTTAATATGCATTGCTAATGATTTTACTATAGAAATACATTGCTAATGATTTTACAATAAAAATACATTGTTAATGATTTTACTATAGAAATGCATTGTTAATGATTTTACTATAAAAATGCATTGCTAATGATTTTACAATAAAAATGCATTGCCAATGATTTTACTATAGAAATGCATTGCTAATGATTTTACTATAGAAATGCATTGCTAATGACTTTATTAAAGAAATTCATTGAACCACAATAAAATAATTGTCTGGAATCCCAAAATGATTTCTACTGAATCAAGAGAGTTATTTTATGTACCAGCAGTGCTCGAAAAAAATTCATATTTTATTGGGGGGGGGGTTCGAATTATTACACTCTCACTGTTACGTCCACTTTCGGACTAATGCCCCTTGGGAAACTTCCTCATCTCCCCAGCTAATGGTTAAATAGTACTCCAACTGTTTTTCTTCGAGGATTGCTTTGGCATGAAATTACCCACGATAGTTGATATGCCATCAAACAAAGAAACCAACAAAACAAAAAACTTTTCATGAGTTTTATTTTAATTTTCAGGGAAAATCTTATTAAAAAGATGCAACAGTTATATATATTCCATTCGCTTGTCTAAATTTTTGTGCAAATTATTTTATAGATATGCGGTTAAATTTATAGGTTATTTTGGGTGACGGGGGCTGTGGGGTTTGGCGTTTGATTTAGGAATCAACATTTAACTAGGATAAAGCATTTTGCATTGGTGTGTTCGAATGTGGGTCTCTTGTCGCGTGTGTATGGGGGGGGGCAACCCTTGAGTTTGTTCCCCACCACCAAATCACAAAAATTACAACATATTGCACATTGACTCCTTTATACAGAAATACACACACAGAGAGAGAGAGAGAGAGAGAGAGAGAGAGAGAGAGAGAGAGAGAGAGGTTGGGGGTGTAGTGAATACCGTCGTAGGAAATGGACAAGGCGATACGAGTTCAAATCCTGGATAATACTCTCAGGAAAGATATGGATCCAATTATTCTCCCTCCAGCTATGGGTAAATAGTAGGGCAGACTGAGCTCTTTAGCCTTGATATGGCAACCGCTCGAGAAGGAAAACTCAGAATTCAAACCTGTTAAACTCCGCTAAAAAAATTATCCTTGTATCGCATTCTGCTCGTGCGCAGGGATATATATATATATATATATATATATGTATGCATGTATATATATGTATATATATATATATATATATATATGTATATATATATATATATATATGTAAATATATATATATATGTATATATATATATTTATATATATATATATATAACTTAAAAAGGTAATATATGTATAATGTACTGGTGATGAACCATATACCCTGGTCGAATGAAAAATGTTTACTGATTCTTGTTTTTTATTCGACCAATGTATTGATGCCACGTCATTAGTACATTTTACATTTTTTTTATATCAACTCCTTTAAAAACCGTACAAAAACCTTTTTTTCCATAAAACCATTTTCTCATGACGATGAGCTAAAGTTGAAACTAGTTGAGAACAATTAAAAAATTAACTACATAAAACTAATCTTCCCGTTTGTCTAATCACTTTTATTTATCAATATATATATATATATATATATTTGATTAGATAGGGAAGACACTTCGTGTCAGCCTATGCTGCCCTTGATCCACGCTAGTTCGCGCATGAGTCACTTGACCTTGGGACGGAATGAATTTAGGAAGGCGCCTTGTGTTTCCCAAGTACGCCTTCTTAAATCTATTTTATCCTAAAATCAAACGACCCACACGCAAACCTGCACGCATCAAAGATAGAACAAGCAGACACAAACTGTTAGTCCAATTTAAAGAAAAATGTTTACAAGAGAAAATACTGCTCATTGGCCTAGTGGGTAGAGTGTTCGCCAATGGTCCGAAAGACCTGGGTTCAATCCCAGGTCGCGTCATACCAAAGACTTTAAAAATGGTACTTGATACTGCCTTGCTTAACACTCAGCGATATAAGGTACGTATCAAGGGTAAAGTAGAGCAATCCAGGGAAAGGAGTAGTGCCCTCCCCTACACCTCGGTGTTGTAGCTATTGAAAAGGAAGCCTTCTGGTCACCCTCGACTACGGTCGCCAACTTTACTTTTTTACTTATATATATATATATATATATATATATTCATATTGGCAGCAAATAATTGTTCAAACAAGTTTGATTTAAAACCATGGAACCTTTCTTTTTCATGATCTTAAGTTTCTAGCTAGTTTACTTATACTTACATAGGAACATACAATAACACGACAACTTTTTCTCGTCGTCTAACATACCACTTCACTGACTCTAGTGCCATCAAACAACGTATACAAAACCCTATAGTATCACCGATATATTCACATCAGTTGAAATACGAAAAATCCTCACCAAAATTATCAATCAAAATACCCCCCCCTCTAACGCCTACAAATCCTCGAAGCCATCAGTCTTTAAAAGGAACAAACTTAAAATAGCATTCGACACCAGCACTAACATACTAAACATCTTCAACAACTAACATACTAGCTAAAGCATTCAATGCAGAGAGAGAGAAAAAACTAGATAGCACTACACAAGGATGCTGCATGACGTTTTAAACAAATTCTAGAAGCAACACCTAACAAAACAGTGGCTGTAAAGCCACTGACCTCCCATCTCTCAAACCATCCGAATTAGACGAACAAGACATTCTGGAGACTGTTTGTGAAGTAAAGTGATGTTCTACAATGAACACACCAGTGTTGGCTGAACTGCAAAATATTACATTAATTAGCTCTGTGCGGACACTGGATGCCGTTTAAATGAATTACAAATAGCGATGACAGATAGGGGTGGGGAGAGAGAGAGGGAGGGAGAGAGAGAGGGAGGGAGAGAGAGAGGGGGGGAGAGAGAGGGAGGGAGAGAGAGAGAGGGGTGGAGAGAGAGAGAGAGGGGGGAGAGAGAGAGAGAGAGAGAGTGTGTGTGTGTGTGTGTGTCAAAGGAATCTACACTGGGGGTGAACGATAAGTTTGGTTTAGTTAGGCTTTATGGCATATCAAACATTGAAGGTAATTTAATGCCAAATCCATTTTAAACATAAAAACAGTTCTATTTCAAACAATTCAGTTTAGCATAAGTATGCAGTTTAAATGCCCAAACAGTTCTATTTCAAACAATTCAGTTTAGTATAAGTACATAGTTTGATTCTATTTGATCCATAAATAGGACCCTATCAATTGCTACCACTCCGGTTCAGAGTGAACCAGGGAGTGATGGCAATGAAAGGGATCGAGGGAGAAATTACCAATTTTTAGAAAAATATAAGTCACGAAAAGTGGTCTTCTGCATTTGACAGAAAAGTTGTTTATGAGCTGCATATAACCCGTAACCCATAGGGTTTTGCGACGCCAAATCAAATAATTCACACTGTTGAATAGTATCTTTAAAAAAAATGTATGAATTTAAGAATTTTTTTCGGCGTTGAACTTTATCTAAATATCTGTCATCCTTCATCTATCAACTCTGACTGGAACTGGCTGAGGTTAGGTCAGAACCGCCAATTTGATTAACTTTTAAATTTATTCTGAGTTCATCTTGTTATGCTTTCAAAACCATTTATTGGCTTAATTTTATTTATTTTTCTGAATTAATTTTATCAGTCATTTTCATTCAGTTTTTCTCATAAGAAATTTCCTTCGCAAAACGAAGTCTACAAATGACAAGAGGGAGAGACGCATGCCATTTTTAACTCACACACACACACAAATAATCTATTAGGAAAAAAAGGGATTCAGGAGATAATTTTATTTATAGTTGAATTATTCGCCGCGGTTAAACGTTTTGCTTCTTTATATGAAACCATCAACAGGGCAACGTTAATATGTGATGTTGTATCTTCAGAAATATATTCAATTTTAAAATGAAACGAGCAAATGGAAAAACTTTTAGCATTCTATTACCGTTAATAACGTTCTATTTCAAAACTATGTGACGTAGTGTTCTAAAATCTATTTTAAAGCGTAACGTATTTGCTATATATATATATATATATATATATATTTATATATATGTTCTACTCATCTTCCCTCTTTCTATCATCATCATCATCATGGCATGCTGAGAGCACATATTCTTTCAACTTTCTCTTGCTATCCATCCCTATCAGTCATCACCCTTGGCACATCATCTAGACAGCATCCAGTATCCGCACAGAACTGGTTAATGTAAGTTTTTGCTGGTTGGCTAAAACCGGTGTGTCCATGTGTAGGAGTCCATAGGAGAATGTTGCTTATAAATTCATTATATTTTTCAAGCAGTTCTCCTTTGGATGTTTTATGAGATGGGAGGTAAGTAGCAGTACAGCACTTGTTTTATAGGTAGCTCTTTCCAGGATTTGTTCAAAATAGCATGCAGCATACTTGTATAGTTCTCATTTAGTTTTTTCTCCGAGTTTTTTTTTTTTTATTAAAATCCGAATACACATTTTGTATTGGTTAAAATTTTGGTATTTTTTTGGTTTCGATAAATAAAAACTAAAATTTTCACTGTTACTGTATATATTTTTATGACACTGAGGCCCTGGGGTGGGGAAATCAATTCAAAGAATTGAGAGGAAAATACTAAAGCGAAAAGAGTAAAAATGTACTTTTCTTTTGAAAGACAAGAGTTCTGGCCAGCATCCGGGTAGAGTACCTAAATACTTAAAGATATAGGAGAAGAGTTAACACGTTTTAATCAGTTGTTCTGGGGTTGTTTTGGCGCAAAGTTAAAATCGTGATAGTATCATTCAACGGAAAAGTTAAAAGGGTGGATAGACAAATTTGACAGCCAGGTGAAATGTGGGGAATATGATGTCTAGTTAACAAAAAGCATAGGAAATTACATTTTTCGAACGTCGGCATTTTTCGTGATTAAGAATATTACGTGATAAAAAATACCAACCCTAAAAGAGGATTGATGTTTGTTTGTTTGGGTTTTATGACATATCAACCTTTGTAGGTTATTTAATGCCAAATTCCTTTTTATACAAAAAAAAAACAGTTCTATTTCAAACAATTCAGTTTAGCATTAGTACATAGTTTAATTGTCAAAAACATTTCTATTTCAAGCGATTCAGTTTAGTCAAAAAGATATTATTCAAACAATTCAGTTTAGTATAAGTATAGTTTTTGTCAAAACAGTTTTATTTCAAACAATTTAGTTTTACGTAAGTACAGTTTCAATGTCAAAAATATTCCTATTTCAAACAATTCAGTTTAGCATCAGTACGCAGTTTAGTTCTATTTGATCCATAGTTAGGACCCTGTCAAGTCCTACTACTCTCAGCCAGAGTGGACCTGGGAGCGTTGGCAATGAAGAGGTACTCCGCACTTCCCAATGCTCCAGCATTACTGGAACATCACTATAAGATTGTTTAGTGTCATATCCAGGAAATTCGTTGGGCGGGGTGGGGGGGTCTTTCCCCTCTGCAGCGAAATAGTCAGTGTATTCGACAGCCCCAGCCGACTGGGCAATAAAAATGGATTGAGGTGAGGGAACTATAAAATAAGTTGGAGTTTTTACAAAAGGGTGGAACAAATATCCGATTCGAACGTAATAAAAAGTGACCACCCCAAAGAGGATTAAGGTTGGGTGAAATATAGAATAAGTTGGAGTTTTTACAAAGAGGTGAAACAAATCTCCAATCCCTAAAATTTAGAAAGAATTATTTCTTTATTAACTCGAATTGTTAAGTTCTATGCAGACCGCACCCATTCCAAAGGGGAACTAAACTGCATATAAGCAGTGTGTTTTCACTGGGGGTCCTTTTCCGGCTGTCACTGGAGTCCACGTCACTAGAAATCGCGACTTTGTGCCAGCCTCTGAATACCCCAGTATCACGTGACTAAGATGAGAACGGGAAAAGTTAAAACTCCTGTATATAACAAACGAAATAAAAAACAAAGTTGATACATTTGACGTGGCCACTAATCGTCTTTCTGTCCAGTACTTCAGTGACCTCATCTTGCGACCTTCTCCCCTTCTGTTATCAGAAACACAGCATAAGTAGACGGGGAGAATGATTGTGAGGGACAAAGACACAGTCAACCCAAGCGGAACCGTGCCCAGCGACACAACGCCAGCGAAGCACTAAAGACGCATCATTAAGTAATGGCACAGTTGGATAGTGACCAGTGTGTCCTTAAGGGCATCGAGGGTCTTAGGTCAGAAGTGGGCGACATTTTAAACAAAGAAAAAAGTGGAATGCACCCTCCCTGACATTTCTACATTTTATCTTTCTGCATAAAATTAATTCTGAAGAATCTGTTTAGTGAAACATTTCAATTTGATTTTCCATATTGTCTTCATTTTGGGCGTTCAGTCACGGAGCTATAGAGAAATCTGGTTTTATTTTAAACTATTTGAGGTTAGTTTAAATCTAAAACGTAAATTTAAATTTAAAATGTAAAATGAAAGCAAATTGTATAGTTGGTCGTATCTAGATCAATCTGGACAGTTTATATGCGTCCCACCTACTCCGCCGAGACCCATTTGCATGTCTTGTGCAGCTGTGGCCAACGGTGGACTTGGCCGGACGTCCCCGATTACTGCTCTTTCCATTCCTTCATACAAATGTAATGTTTTTCTATTACAAAATCAATGAAAAAACATTAAAGAATGTTTTTACAAAATTTCAATATATAATTATAATTGAATTCTAAATATTTAATTCAATATCTATTTTTGATATTTTAAAAACGCTATAAATGTGAATGAAATTATTAGCCATTTTAAAGTTTTAAAAAGTGTGGTTACCTTAAGAGTCATTTTTCTGTTAAAAGTTTATTATTTAATATTTTTATGTTTAAAGTTTATTCAATGTTCTTGAAAAAAGTTATGGTTCAAAACTAAGTCTTCTATTTGTTTCTAAAAGTTGAAACTGATGTTTTAACCGCATTCTCTTTTTGTTATTGAGTGAACTTATGGGGTTTCAGAGGTTATTTATAATATAGTTTGCTGACTCCATTCTGGGTTATTCTATTCTTATCCCACGTTATCTTGCTGGTTTAACTTCTTAGATATGAAAGCTGTAAAGGAATTATATGAAAGAAGAAGATAGTAAAAGATAGGAGATGAAGATATCTTTTATATTTTGCTTTTATTTCTGGGTTCAACAACCATTCAGTGGATGAGGAAATTCTTCCCGAATACAAATGAAATGGTTTAATCTCCCAGTCAAGGTGTTAAAATGTGTTAGTCATTCTTGGGTATATATATGTCCAAATTTTGTATTTAAAGAGTTAACAATGTGTTAGATGCTTTTGGGAGATATGTTTAAATCCGGTGTTTTCAGTTGTAGTCATTAAGTCTGTTGTATGGTGTCTTAATTGTGATTCTGACGAGTTCATTATTCCGTGTTTTTAGTTGTGAGTCGTTAGTAAAAGAGGTGGCTGCTTCGCCAATGTGTCGTCTAGAGATGGACGAATGGTGCCTTCCACCACTAACAAGAAAGATTTAGATGTTGTCACTCTGCTGGTTACCGCTGAAAGAGAACGAGATTCTTTCTTTTGTTGGGACTGTTCCTTTTCTTTGTGTATGCGTCGCCCCTCTTCCTGTCAGGGGCTTCTGGGGGGTTTCTGCATCTTTTTGATAATTATTTTTAATTTAATTTTTCTATTGATATTTTTCTGTCTGTTTTTATACTTTGAAATTTATCAAAAATAAATTACATTATTTCACAAAGCAATTTTGATATTTTTCTCCAATAAAAAGTTGTTATTTAAAAAAAAAAAATTAGTTATATTTTCATTTCCGGTAAAATAAACAAATATTAATGTTTAGTTTAAATCTTTAAATTATCAATTAAAGAGTAGAAAAGACCCAAATGTCATATTCTTATTAGAAAAATCAACGAAAAATCCATTTAAGAATATTTTTATATAAATCTAAGCTTATTTAATAATATTTGATATATTTATTTTGAACAAAATACTGCAAAGTTATTTTTTCATGTCCCTTTAAAGTCTTTATTTATTTACTCAAGTTGAGTACAAATCTAATTTTTGACTGAAAAAAAGCTGATATTAAAGTGCCCTGCAGTGGATTGCCTCACCACAAGGCATTGTCTCTCTCCTTGGCATTTCCCTGGTGGGGTCCATCAAGCACTGAGCAAAAACCCCTCTCTCCCATTTAAATTAAGAGGGAGGTGTTGCCTGGAGGAGCACTCTGATTGGTTTGGTTTGGTTTTATGGCATATCAACTATTGTAGGTTATTTAATGCCAAATCCTCTTTATTATATATGATTTGTAAATGCAGTTTTGTTGATAACATTTTTAAACAAGCTAGAGCTTAGTTATCTGTATTTCTGAAACAAAGTTTGATGATTTTTATCATTCAAGGTTTTCGGACTATTATCTTCATTATTATATTCACAACATTTCAGCTGATATGTCTCTGACAAACACATGAAGAAGGCCAAACTCAAGAGCCTACAGGGAACTTTGAACCACATCCTTTATTTAATCTACGGGAGGGAGGGGGATTCACTTGTTCTGACTCCGTAAACCATAACTGGTAAAAGTGCTAAGTATTCCTGTATTGTTACTCACTTAGGGAACCAGAGACAATCATCTGGAGGTTAAGGTTCAATCCTGACTGTAGGCGAGTAAAACGAGTAGCAAAATGGACACATCTCAGTCATATCGTTTTGAATCTGAAAGACTTGTTAAACTTTCAGATTTAAATGAAATTTCCATTGCTTCAAAGCCAATAGAAAGACAATGAGTTTCTACTTGCTTCAGAAAAAAAAACAATGCACTTCTCTCACTCTGCTTGGAATAAGTGTGGATAAGAATGATACTGCCATCTTCATAAAAAAAAGGTTTTGACATGGTGGAAAATTTTAAATGTTAAAATCCTTTGAATTATTTAACTACACAATGATTCTCTAAAAGCTCAGATGTCTGAATGACAGTTGACTTGATTTTTAGTTTTGAATTTGGTCAAATGGCTCTTAATATGGTTGGCAGTCAATTGTATAAAACAATTATTCAAAGACACTGCTACTACCATACACAATACTTGCAATGGAATTGATAGTCAACACCTTTTAGCTACAAGGCATAAATATGTACTATTTGGATAATTTACAAATGATCCATTAGAAAAAGAATTTAGTGAACTTTATCAAGGATCAAGTGGCAACTATTTTATAAATGTCCAACAGTGTATTGAAAAGGTGCATATAAAGCAGAAATCTTTTCTTTTAAATCAAAATGTGAATATTGATACACCAATGTACATTTTGTGATGATCAACTTTTTAAAGAAGGTACGGAAGTATTTGACAATCTGGAAAATTTAGAACCATCTCTTTCTAATAATAAAAAAAAATTGACTCTTGTGTATATAGCTGAATATATTTCAAGAAAGGATAATCAACTCAGTCTTATTATAAAGAGTATGGAAAATACACCATGACCATGGAACATTAAAAAGGTTCCCCCATCTGAAATCACTTGCCAATGGTTATTTTATCGTTTCATCCTTTTCAAAACAATAAAAGGAAAAGGTGTGTTATAAATCATCAAGTAACATTTTTATGCTTATTTGTGAGTTTCATTTTTTTTCAAAATGAAGAGAAAATATGCTTATATCTTTGCAAATATGACACATCCAGATCAGAAAAAGAACCCGATTTAAAGGCTTAGAAACTTTCCTAGAAAAATTTTGTTTTATCTGTCTTTGTTTAATACTTATCAGTGTCCACAACAAAAATATATACTTTCATTTATTTAACTTTCAGTAGATTCCATTATCCTCAGCTATGGGTCAAAATTTTATGCCAAGTATTTTAAAAATAATTAACTTAATTTTCTTTTAAAACTTCTGAAAATCAAATTTTTTTTAAAAACGCCTCCAGTTCTGGATCTCAGTTACACCATGAGCAAACCTGTAGTATAGTACATCATGTATAAACATTCCTTATCACCCCCCCCACTCAGCTAGGGGTCAAATAGACCACTATTGTCCTTCTACAAGGATAGCTTTGGCTTTAAATTAGCCAATAGAGATTGATATGCCATTAAACAAAGAAACTGAAACATGTTAATCTGATTTTCCAGTTTTTTTCATAAGCTTGGATTTCATCCCAAACTTCACTCATAAAATCTTGTGTTTGTCAAATTTCAGTACCAATGATCCAGTAATTTTTCTCCCCCCCCCCCACCGCCAAAAAAACCAAAGCATGATTGATCTAAAGACTAAGTGCTTACTGAATGACTCAAACTTAAATGCTTGATTAGAAAAAAATATTATAATTGCATCAGTCAATATAAAAATTGATTAAGTTAAGCTTCTATACACTCTACATAAATTACCACATTTCTCTCCTTTGCAATATAGATTCTTTTTTTGGTCATAAATTCATGAACATTCTGATGAGTCTAGACCACTAGTGAAACAAAACTTCTTTCTTAGGAATGTTGAAAGTGATTTTCTTTAGCCTGGATATAAATGTATGTTTCATTTGACAGGCAAATATCAGAACGTAAATGAATTTATCACCAAAAACAGAATCAACATTGCAATGGAAAGACGTGTAATAATCTATTATACTAATAAAAAAAATTAAAAAAAAAAAAAAAAAAAAAGCATTTAAATTTGAAACTCGGTAAGCACTTACTCTTTAGATCCAATGTGTTTTAAAGCAGAAAGATTTTTCTTTTGTGGGGGGTGGGGAGGCACACACAAGATTTTATGAGTAAAGTTTGAGATGAAATCCAACAATATGAAGAAGAAAACTATTTTGAAAAATTAGATTGATATGTTTCACTAGTGGTCTAGCCTCATCAGAATGCAAATAAATTATCAAGAAACAGAATCTACTCTGCAAAGGAGAGAAGTGTGAAAATTTATGGAGAGTGGATTCTTAATTTCAACCCCCCCCCCAAAAAAACAAACAAACAAACCTTTGATTTGACAATTGCACAAATAGCTGAAAAAATAAATAAGAAAAAACAAAATAATTTAGATTCAAAATTTTACAACATTTTTTATACTTTTATTGGACTTAATTTCTTTCCAATTTTTCTTTTAATTAAAAAAAAAAAAAAAAAAAAAAAAATACATATTACATGATGAATTAACAATGAAAGGAGAGAAAATATTTTTTGGAAAATTTATCAACTCAATAAAGAAATGGAAAGATATTTTACCATTAAAAAGGGATTTTATGATAGAAAGTATCAAATTAATTTTTCCAGGTCTCTATCTTCGGGTTTAGTCTGAAGTGTGGAGGAAATAAATTTCTTCACCAGTTACTATATAATTCACTCTGAAACGAGATGAATCAGAATCTGAATTTGTTTTATTAGCCACAAAATAAAATGGCAAGTGATAAGAGTCGTACATTTTTGACCGTGGATTGTGACTTTCCAAAATAGTCCGAATAACAAAAACTGTAAAAAGGCCCGTTTCTAGAATTCTGAGATGGGCTATTAATATTCCAAGAAGTCTTTAGAAAATTGAATTCATTTGTTTACCAGTATTTTTTCCCTTCTGCAGGACCTTTTTCAAAAAAGAGAGAGAGAAAATTGGTAGAAGAGATAAAAAGATATCCTCTTTCTATAACAATTAAATCCTAAAGGAAAGCTGAAATGTTGCAATGGCAACAAAGATCAAATGAGATCAACAGTCCAAATAAATCTTGGAAGAAAAACTATAACACCTCCCCCCCAACCCAAACAAAACCAAAAAACAACAAAAAAGAACAATCAACTAGAGTGACAGTAGGCAATTAACAACAGCAGTCATGTCGGTTCTTGTCAATAAGAGCCACCATCCAAAGTTATAGAATTCTAAGAAAAATTTGGAACTTGGTCCACCATCACCAGAAGAGAGTGCTAGTAATGAATACTGCCACTAGGGGGACAGCTCATGTGAACATGATGGTCTAGGTGCTAACCTGCATACGTACACATACACACAATATTTGCTGTCCAAGCAGCAGCAGAAACTAGAGAAGAAAGCAGCAGCAATTATCGGAATTCGTCAGTGGTAAACATTCCCTGGAAAAAAGAAAAGAAAAAAAAAAGAAAGAAAAGAATTAAAACAAAAACAATAACAAAATTCAAAAGAAAGAAAAAAAGTTGTGGTACATGTTTATTAAAATGTGAATTTGGCAGTAACATTATTTTTTATTGGAATTACTGGGGAAAGCCATGTATCTTATATTTGAATTTATAACAATAAAAGAATGAAAAACATTGAAGGTTGTATTTACCCAACCCCTCTGCCACAAGCAGGATGTGATACAAGGTAAATTTTTAAAAGGAGTACAGCTGGGTTGAATTCAGTTTTCCTTTTCCTAGACTGGTTACCATAACAAGGTTAAATAACACATTTTAGCAAACTATCTATCAATAACTGAATGGAAGAACAGATGAATTCATGCCTTTTCCAAAGATATTAAGACAAAGTGAAACAAAGACATTTGAAAGCATATAACTGTGTGCAAATTATTTGTATTAAGAATAGTTACTTGAAGCTCGAATTGTTTACTAAGGAGTAATAATATCATTAAATAGTAATAGAATTTCTTGCAACCGTCCACAAAAAAATAGCACCGAATTCAGCAAGGGTTGATATACAATAAAATAAACTCAGCAACCAAATGAAGAATCGTTGCATCACAAATAAAAAATCTGACTAAAAATCAGCTATAATTAAATGCTTGATGACTAATCAATGTGTCGTGTTCCCATAAAGACGTCATTGATGATATTGATGCTTCTGTTTAGAAAGTTTTGTAGTTGTCTTTGTTGTATGTATTTACCATGGCATGGGCAGGATGTGAGACAAGGTCAATATTTAAGTGAAGGAAAAGTGGTTTGAATTCAGAATTTTCCTTCTCCCCGAGTGGTTGCCTTACCAATGCCAAAGAGTCCAGTCTGCCTTACTATTTACACATAACTAGGTGAAAGGGAGAATAATTGGATTCATAACTTTCCCAAGGGTATTAGCTCTACGTGAAATGCAAACAGCCTCCTCCGGGATTTGAACCGGATTCCAAGATTTGTCAGGTCTATTTCCAGAAAACATTGAAGGAAATATATAATAAAAAAAAAAAAAAAAAAAAAAAAAAAAAAAAATTAACAAAATCTTTAATAGAGAAGATCATCGGTAGGCACATACAAAAGATTTGGTGAGCCCAATTTTTTTGATTATTTTATGGGTCTGAAATAAATGTCTTTTGCAATAAAAATCTGGAGAGAAACTTACCTTGGCTCTTCTCAAAATGGAATCTTTACTTGGATCATAAGGGTGATCTTTGCTTGGAATCTCCAAAATTGCAGGAATGGGAAGACTGTGGGCTTCAATTGCATGACGAATCATCTCGGCAATCTACACAGAACAATTAATTATGATATAAAAGGTTAAATCAATGTTATAAATATAGCAGGACTTTTCATATTAGAATATAGAAAGAAATTAATCTTTTGAATAAGATTATAGTTAGAATTAAAGGGAATATCAAATGTTACTCATTACTCTCAGTGGAGTGATTTACTATGAAAATAAATCAGATATTTGACTATAGAAATGCATTAAAAAAAAAAAAAGAAAAAGGTCAATCAGAAGAACTATTGGTATGGGTGTGAGAGGTGGTCAAATACGGGACTTGAGGATTTTCGTAAAGGGACAGTCAGTTACCAGGAGAGTGACAAGTCACAACCTAAATTTGGGGGTTAAATGATCTCTTTGCAACCACTAGCATTGATGATTGGCTACAATTTGAGAAAGAATATATCTTTTCTTTATCGACTTGAAAATAACTTTTCACATCATCCTGATTTTGAGATTGGTCCAGAGGGAAGTTGTAACATAAACAGTAAAGTGAATGGGGATGTTTTGTGACCACATGTCTGACTTTTCCTGATATCTAATTTCTTTGTGCCTGCTAACTTTCTACAGGATAAGCACAACACTTCCTTAACATAGGAATATATTGGTTTGGTTTCTTTGTTTTAATGGAATATTAAACCTTGTAGGTTATTAAATGCCAAAGACATTGTAGAAGAGTAGTAGTACTATTTAACCCATAGCTGTGGGGGAGGATAAGAAGGTTCATACTTTTCACAAGGGGCATTAGTCTGAAAGTGACTGTAATAGCATAAGTGGAGTTTGAACTTGCTTACTAAGATATCACAGTCCAGCATGTTAGCCACTTTGTAATGGGAACTCCCCAGATACATTAGAAAGAGAATTTACTATAGAAATGCATTGGAAAAAGAATTTATAAGAGAAACATATAGGAAAAAGTTAACTTATACTAACAATTATGGGACCAGGGTATTACCTCTTTTTTTTTTTTTAACAGTTTATAAAAAGTTAAAATTAATTTTTCTACTTACGTTTTGGTTTATCAATATAATAGCAATATCAGGACGAATGAGTAATGCTCGGAAAAATTCTTCAATTTCACTGATACTTGTGTCTGAGGGTGAAAGAAAAATAAACATATTTTTGAGGATAATTACACAGATACTCATGTCTGGGGGTGGAAGAAAAGTAAACATATTTCTGAGGATAATCAGATATTGAAAGAAAAAAAGCGATATATTTACCAACCCATTGGTATGAACAGGATGTGACACTAGGTCAATTTTAAGTGGAGTTTAACATGTTTGAAGTCAGAGTTTTCCTTCTCACATTGGTTGCCATACTATGGTTAAAGAGCCCAGTCTGCCCACAGCTGGAGAGAGAGAACAGTTGATTTCATATCTTTCCTAATAGTATGAGTGCTACATGAAATATAGTTTCGTTTAGGATTTGAAATCAGGTGTTACCACGTCCATTCCCTGTGATATTAATCATTATTCAACGAGCGCAATATAAACATTTATGAGTAAGAGGCATGTCAACCCTTTTTGGGTTATTTAATGCCACAGTCTTTTTCACACGCAATTATAGGGTTTTGAATAATTTTCTATGAGAAGTTATTAAGAGTAGATATGGGTGACTCCATACTCCTCATAGTTCTACAACTGGATCCTCATCTGATACAGTTAGTCTGATATCAAGGAGACTTTTTTTGGAGGATCTCAGCCCTTTTGCAGGAGATGAAATCAATGTATTTAAGGCCATTCCTGACATACTACACATTTAATGATTTAATCATTATCTATAAGATTAACAGAATATAAGACAAAAAAATAGAAATATAGCTGTATCTTAATATCCAGGACATCCTTTTTGTGGGTTGCCAGTTGGCTGGAGCTGTAGAATGCTGTGTCTCTACAAAGGGGTAAGACCACCTCCCCTCGATAAGTGTCCTGGATAGGACACTTGTTTAATCATTTTACTGTGTGTAAACAAATGACTGAGGTTCAATCGAATTCCAGCCCAGTCAGCTGGGGTTGTAATATACACCGACTGCATTTCTGCAGAGGATTCGATCCCCCCCCCCATAAACCGAGTGTCCTGGATATGACACTAAACAATCTGATGATGAGGCTCCAGTAATCCTGGAGCTTTGGGGAATGTGAAGTACCCATTCAATGCCCTCGCTATCAGGTCCACTCTGGCCCGGAGTGGTAGCACCTGATAGGGTCCTATCGATGGATCGAATAGAACTGTTTGACATTTAAACTGAGTGCAAACAAATGACTTATGCTAAATTGAATTGTTTGAAATAGAACTGCTTGATGATTCAACTGCGTATGATTGATGTTTAATTGAATTTTTAGTGATACATAGCAATACTTGGAACAATTTAACTTTTTTGACTCATGCTAAATTGAATTGTTAGAAATAGAACTGTTTAATCATTTGTGTGTATCAACAAAATGTGTTTAAAAATCATATATTTAATATAATAGTTGATATGCCATAAAACCAAACCTTTGTGGGGGTCTAGTGCTAGCCCCAATGCTCTCTGATTCTGAATTCAGAGTTTTTCTTCCTCCCAGACGGTTGAAAGGAAAAAAATGGATTCATGCCTTTTTTTCTTCCAAAGACAGTAATTCAAAATAAAACACAAATATCCCATCAATGATTTGAACTTGGATTGTTGATTTTATTTCCAAAGACTCTAAACCTTATACGATGTCCTCTTATTGCATACAACAACAACAACAACACGTAGACATTTTGTGGTGCATCTTTGTGATTTAAAAATAAACACAGATGGGTTTTTTTTTCTGGTTTCTTGGCTCGGGTGATATAATGGTTAGCAAGCTAGATTAGCAAACCTTCACAAGTGAGTTCAAACTTCATTGGGTGTGTCCCATTTATACAGCCTTGTGCCATATGTAGGCAAAAATTATAACCTTTGTTGGTTATTTAATGTCAAAGTCATCCTTTTAGAAGACAAGAAGTGATACTATCTAACCTATAATTGAGGGAATAAGAGGGTTCGTGCCTTTCCCAAGGGTATTAGTCCGAATGTGAATGTAGCAGCATGACTGGAGATCAAACTGGTTACTTTGAGGCAGCATTCAAGCCCATTAGCCATTACACCATGGAGACTACCTGTAGTCTGGCAAAGGGCCAAAGCAGAAGGGTACCTAGTGAGAATTGAAGTTAAGTTTCTTGGTTTCTTTTAAAAGCTTCTAATGCAAAAAAAAAAAAAAAAAAAAAAAAAAAAAAGATTTCTGATTTTTATTTAACAAAAATGCGAAAAAACATTTTTTTTTTTTTTTTTACTTACTTTTGTTCACCACCAAGAAATTCTGTTGCCTGTTTTTGTTCAGCTCACCAATGCCACCAAGCAAAAATCCAACACAGGTATCCTGAAAAGTTAAATTAAATTATTTGTGTGAGAGAGAGAGAGAGAGAGAGAAAAGAGGTGAAAGAAAAGAGAAAGCTGAAAACAAAAAAGAGGAAAGAAAACAGAGAGAGAGAGAGAGAGAGAGAAAAACAGAGAAAGAGAGAAAAGAAAAGAAAAATGACAGAGAGAGAGAGGGAAAGAAAGAAAAATGGAGAGAGAGAGAGAGAGAGAGAGGGAAAGAAAGAAAAATGAGAGAGAGAGAGAGAGGGAAAGAAAGAAAAATGAGAGAGAGAGAGAGAGGGAAAGAAAGAAAAATGAGAGAGAGAGAGAGAGGGAAAGAAAGAAAAATGAGAGAGAGAGAGAGAGAGGGAAAGAAAGAAAAATGAGAGAGAGAGAGAGAGAGGGAAAGAAAGAAAAATGAGAGAGAGAGAGAGAGGGAAAGAAAGAAAAATGAGAGAGAGAGAGAGAGAGGGAAAGAAAGAAAAATGAGAGAGAGAGAGGGAAAGAAAGAAAAAGGAGAGAGAGAGAGGGAAAGAAAGAAAAAGGAGAGAGAGAGAGAGAGAGGGAAAGAAAGAAAAAGGAGAGAGAGAGAGAGAGAGAGAGGGAAAGAAAGAAAAAGGGGAGAGAGAGAGAGAGAGAGAGGGAAAGAAAGAAAAAGGAGAGAGAGAGAGAGAGGGAAAGAAAGAAAAAGGAGAGAGAGAGAGAGAGAGAGAGGGAAAGAAAGAAAAAGGAGAGAGAGAGAGAGAGAGAGAGGGAAAGAAAGAAAAAGGAGAGAGAGAGAGAGAGGGAAAGAAAGAAAAAGGAGAGAGAGAGAGAGAGAGAGAGGGAAAGAAAGAAAAAGGAGAGAGAGAGAGAGAGAGGGAAAGAAAGAAAAAGGAGAGAGAGAGAGGGAAAGAAAGAAAAAGGAGAGAGAGAGAGGGAAAGAAAGAAAAAGGAGAGAGAGAGAGAGAGGGAAAGAAAGAAAAAGGAGAGAGAGAGAGAGAGAGAGAGAGGGAAAGAAAGAAAAAGGAGAGAGAGAGAGAGAGGGAAAGAAAGAAAAAGGAGAGAGAGAGAGAGAGGGAAAGAAAGAAAAAGGAGAGAGAGAGAGAGAGGGAAAGAAAGAAAAAGGAGAGAGAGAGAGAGAGGGAAAGAAAGAAAAAGGAGAGAGAGAGAGAGGGAAAGAAAAAGGAGAGAGAGAGAGAGGGAAAGAAAAATGAGAGAGAGAGAGAGAGAGAGAGAGAGAGAGGGAAAGAAAAATGAGAGAGAGAGAGAGAGGGAAAGAAAAATGAGAGAGAGAGAGAGAGAGGGAAAGAAAAATGAGAGAGAGAGAGAGAGGGAAAGAAAAATGAGAGAGAGAGAGAGGGAAAGAAAAATGAGAGAGAGAGAGGGAAAGAAAAATGAGAGAGAGAGAGAGAGAGAGAGAGAGGGAAAGAAAAATGAGAGAGAGAGAGAGAGAGAGAAAGAAAAATGAGAGAGAGAGAGAGAGGGAAAGAAAAATGAGAGAGAGAGAGAGAGGGAAAGAAAAATGAGAGAGAGAGAGAGAGGGAAAGAAAAATGAGAGAGAGAGAGAGAGGGAAAGAAAAATGAGAGAGAGAGAGAGAGGGAAAGAAAAATGAGAGAGAGAGAGAGAGGGAAAGAAAAATGAGAGAGAGAGAGAGAGGGAAAGAAAAATGAGAGAGAGAGAGAGAGGGAAAGAAAAATGAGAGAGAGAGAGAGAGGGAAAGAAAAATGAGAGAGAGAGAGAGAGGGAAAGAAAAATGAGAGAGAGAGAGAGAGAGAGGGAAAGAAAAATGAGAGAGAGAGAGAGGGAGGGAGGGAAAGAGAGAGAAAGAAAGAGGGGGAAAGAAAGAAAAATGAGAGAGGGGGGAGAAAGAAAAATGAGAGAGAGAGAGAGAGAGAGAGAGAATAAGAAACAAATGGCAAACTGAAAATAAAAGAAAAAAGGAACATGAGAGAGTTTTTGTCTGATCATCTAAATAACTAAAATCTTTTTTTTTTTTTAGAGGTTAAAAAGTTGGGCAAAAACTGCCTTTGACTGTGTGGACTTCAACTGAATTAGAGTGTGATAAGGATATATTGATATATCTGTAATATCAGCCTTTAAATAGCAAATTATTAAATGTCAATATGGAAGATCTAAAGAATAAACCAAGAATTGTTTCTTGTTAACGAGTCCATTCCATCCAGGCCATTGGTCTAATGAGTAGAGTGTTCGCCAATGGTCTGAGAAACATGGTTCAATCCCAGGTTGAGTTATACCAAAGACTCAAAAAAATGATACTTGATGCCACCTTGCTTAACACTCAGCATTATAAAGTACGGATTAAGGGTAAAGTGGAGCGATCCAGGGAATGAATGGATTAGCACCCTCCCTTATACCACGGTGTAGTAGCTATCAAAAAGGGAGCCTTTGAGTCACCGTCAACTAAAGTTGTCAACTTTACTTACTTACAGTAAAATAAAACATCCTTGACATAGCGTTATCATTTAAACACAAAGTAACCAGATGTAATGAAAAAAAAAACAAAACAAAATCCAATTATTCCATATTAACCTTCATTCATTTCTATAATCTTGATATTGATAATCTTTTTATTGAGGAGATACTCTCATAGCAAATGGACAGGGTGATTTGTGTTCAACTCTTGGACAAAGTTCATTTCACATAGGAAAAGGCATGAATCCAGCTATTCTTCTTCCAGCTATGAGTAAATAGTTGGGCTAACTGGGCTCTTTAGCCTTAGTATGACAACCAGGTTAAGAGAAGGAAAAATCTGAAATCAAATCAGTAAAACTTCATTTAAAAAAACTGACATTCTGTCGCATTCTGCTTGTGCAGAGAGGTTTATAAATAAATTATATATATATATATATATTAGTGCTGCCTATAAATAAGTACACTTCTACTAATTTTTAATAAAAAATTAATTTTCTTCTAAAGCAAAGAAAACAAGATTTTACTATTTCCAGTAGAAAAATCAAAATGAATATCATTAAGCATTATTTATTATTGTTATGAAACTTTAGAGCATAAATAAAATTCTAAAGCTTCTTGAAGATATTGAAAATGATAAAATTAAAAGTGTTATCTGCAGAGTACTAAACCCACACGTTTCCACTGCAGCGTGAAGAAAATCCTAAGGCAGGTTTTATTTTTAGTTCCAAATGTTTATTTCTCATTTCATTAAAATCCATAACAGCTGACTCTGTCTCATCAGACGTCTTCCCAATGTAACAGCAAAAACAAAACTTGGGACACAGTATAAAATCAGTCAGGGAAAGAGAATAAAATTTTAAGTGCATTTATATTATTTACTGATTATTGTATGTTACTGCAATGTAATAAAAATGGCGCATCATAGCAAGATTTTAAAAATTGTGTTTTTTGACAGGATTGTAAAAATTTAGAGAATAATCAAATTTTTAATGATTAATTTTTCAATACTAAATTATTTTTGATAGATTCAAGATTTGAAAGAATAAAAGAAAGTAGACATGTTTGAAAGAAATGTTTTTAAGAAATGGGAGAAAGAATTTTAATGAAGAAAGAAAGAAAGAAAGAATTTGTGATTGAAAGAAATGGGGAGAAAGAATTTTAATGAAAAAAGAAGCAAATAAAGAAAGAATAAATGAAATGAAAAGAAAGAAAAAAGAGACTAGAAGGAAAGAAAAAAGCTGTGAAGAGAGGGGAAAAAAAAAAAAAAGAGACTTGAAGAAAAAAAGAGATCAGAAAAAAAAAAAAAAAAGCTGTGACATCAAAAAAAGAAAATGAGTTGAAAGAAAGAAAGAAAAAAGTGTTCATGATTGAAAGAAATTGGGAGAAATAAATTTTAATGGATAACAAAGCAAATAAGAAATAAAAAAGAAAGACATACAATGAAAAGAAAGAAAAAAAACTGGAAATGAAAAAAAAAAAGCAGATAAAAAGAAAGGAAGGAAAGAAAAAATCTGGGACATCAAAGAAAAAGAAAAGGAGACTTGAAAGAAAGAAAAAATCTGTGACATCAAAGAAAAAGAAAAGGAGACTTGAAAGGAAGAAGAAATGAAAAACGCTGATAAGAAAAAAAGAAAATAAGACTTGAAGGAAAGAAAAAATCTGGGACATCAAAGAAAAAGAAAAGGAGACTTGAAAAGAAAGAAAGAAAAAGTAATAGTGATTCAAAGAAATGTGTATAAAGAATGGGAAGAAGAATGTTAATGAAAAAAGAAGAAAGCTGTGATGATGAAGAAAAGAAAACAGAGACAAGAAGGAAAGAAAAGAAATGTGTCATCAAAGAAAGAAAGAAAAAAAGAAAAGAAATAAAAAAAAAGCTGTGATATAAAAAAAAAAAAAAAAGAAAAAAGATCAGACTTGAAATAAAGAAAGAAAAATGTAATCATGATTGAAAGAGATTTAGAAATGAATGTTAAGTAAAAAAAAAAAAAAAGCAGAAAATAAAGAATAAAATAGAAAGAAAAAAAAAAAAAAGCTAGAAGATAAGAAATTAAAAAAATCTGTGACATCAAAGAAAGGAAATGAGATTTGAAAGAGAGAAAAAGTATTTGTGATTGAAAGAAATGGGGAGAAAGAATGTTAATGAAAAATGAAGCACATAAAAAGAAAGAAAGAAAGAAAGAAAAATACTTTAAAGAAAGATCTCGTAGCCATTTTAAATTACCAATTTTGTGCATATGCTTTGTTTTTTTCCGGTTTTATCTACTGTGCAGTAAATGAGAATCACCTGGGAACTGTCTGAGAGGAAAGCAGCAACATGATGCAATTTACCGCTTGGCATTCACATCAGAAGCTTCAATAGAAAGATTTCAGAGGGTTTGGGTGTCAATCTGAGGAAAGTGTAGAGGATTTGAAAAGAGTTGGACGAGTCCAATGCTGATTACAAAGATATGACAGCATGGAGGCCTCACTCTGATCATTCAGATCAAAAAAAGAAAAGAACTCCTGAATTTGTTGGTGAGATTCAGGCCATGATTGACAATGATCTCAACAAGTCAATCAGATCCATAGCCAGGGACATAGTAGTGTCTGATTGGTTTGGTTTGGTGAGTTTTATGGCATATCAACCTTTGTAGGTTATTTAATGCCAAATCCATTTTTATGTAAATAATCAGTTCTATTTAAAACAATTCAGTTTAACATGAGTACACAGTTTAATTGTCAAAAACATTTCTATTTCAAACAATTCAAACAGTTGTATATAACATTTCAGTTTAGTGTAAGTACAGTTTCAGTGTCAAAAACAGTTCAATTTCAAATAATTCATTTTAGCATAAGCACGCAATTTAAATGTAAGTACGGTTTAATTGTCAAAAACATTTCTATTTCGAGCTAATCAGTTTAGTCAAGCAGTTCTAATTTAGCTAATTCAGTTTAATAGAAGTACAGATTTTGTTTACACTCAGTTACATGTCAAAACAGTTCTATGTTAAACAATTCAGTTTAGTGTAAATGCAGTTTCAATGTCAAAAAATTCAGTTTAGCATAAGCACACAGTTTAAATGTAAGTATGGTTTAATTGTCAAAAACATTTCAAGCTATTCAGTTTAGTCTAACAATTCAGTTCAGCATAAGTATGCCGTTAGTTCTATTTAACCCATAGATAGGGCCCTATCAGATGCTACCATGCCGGACCAGAGTCGACCTGGGAGCAATGGCAATGAAAGGGTGCTCTATATTCCCCCAAGGCCCTAGCATTACTGGAACCTCACCATCAGACTGTTTACTGTCATATCCAGGACACTCGTTGGTGGGGGAGATCTTAACCCCTCTGCAGAGGTGCAGTCAGTGTATTCTACAGCCCCAGCCGACTGGGCAATACATAGTTAAATGTCAAACAGTTCTATTTCAGATAATTCATTTTAGCATAAGTACGCAGTTTAGATGTCAAAACAGTTCTATTTTAAACAATTCAGTTCAGCATAAATATGCAGTTTAAATGCAAAAATCAGTATAGTGAAGGAAGTACAGTTTAATTCTATTTATCCCATATTAAATATATATGATTTGTACACATATTTTGTAGCTACACACAGTTAAATGATCAAACAGTTCTATTTCTAACAATTCAATTTAGCATAAGTCATTTGCTTGAACTCGGTTTAAATGTCAAACAGTTCTATTTGACTCATAGATAGGACCCTATCAGGTGCTACCACTCTGGGCCAAAGTGGACCTGGGAGTGATGGCAATAAAGGGGTACTCCGCATTCCCCAAAGCTCCAGCATCACTGGAACCTCACCATCAGATTGTTTAGTGTTATATCCAGGACACTCGTTGGGGGGGGGGGTCTTATCCCTCTGCAATCGGTGTATTCCACAGCCCCAGCCGACTGGGCAATACACAGAGTTAATGTCAAAACAGTTTTATTTCAGATAATTCAGTTTAGCAAAAGTACACAGTTCAGATGTCAAAACAGTTC
The DNA here is from genome assembly GCA_963585895.1 of Sepioteuthis lessoniana. NCBI lineage: Eukaryota > Metazoa > Mollusca > Cephalopoda > Myopsida > Loliginidae > Sepioteuthis > Sepioteuthis lessoniana. The sequence continues at coordinate 403,302 of OY757932.1, read as the reverse complement.
TATTTTGAGCAATTCAGTTTAGCATTAGTACGCAGTTTTAATGTCAAAACAGTTTTATTTTAAACAATTCAGTTCAGCATAAATCCGCAGTTTAAATGTATAAAAACAGTAAATGCCAACCACCGTTTTATTTCTATTTAACCCATAGATAGGACCCTTATCAGGTGCTACCACTCAGGGCCAGAATGGACCTGGGAGCCATGGCAATGAAGGGATACTCCACATTCCCCAAAGCTCTAGTATTGCTGGAACCTCACCATCATATTGTTTAGTGTCATATCCAGGACACTCGTTGGGGGGGGTCTTACCCTCTGCAGAGAGCAGCTGACTGGGAAGGTAGTGTCTGACTTTCTTATCAGGCAGGTAGTGTATGAAGACATTAGGTATTTCTCATACAAGATGAGAAAGGGTCAATTTCTATCTCAAGAAGGACAAGAGACATCCCCTCTAATAGAACATGTTTTGCTTTTTCTCAAATGAGAAGAATTTCTGCTAGGATAAGAAAAACCATTAGCTTATTCAGTCTACACAAGATATACCGAAAGTGATGAAAAGCAAATATCTAGTCAACATCACAGTGTTTGGAGTGTTCACTAGTGATGATGATGTCATGTCTCCAACGTGGAGGCCTAAAACAAGTATGTAGAGGAAAAAGCATGGCTTTGGATTGAGAGGGTGGCTGCAGTAAGACGCTATGTCTGGCAAGAGGACTCTGTCCTATGCCATACAAACCAAAAAAACCCAGTCTTGGCTGTCAAAAAACTTCTGAGAACACACCACCCCTAACATCTGGCTGCTTAACTCTTCAGATTGCAATCTCCTTAATTATCATGTTGTAAGGTGCAGTTGAGCAAGAAACCAATAAAACACCAAAGACCCTGTGTAATTTACTGAAATACCCAATTTTATATTCTTACCCTAAAATTTGAAAAAAATACAAAATAATTAAATTTTCAGGATTTATTTAATTGTTCTGATAATTTTGATAATCTATTTTTTTTAATGTTCTATAATTATTCTTATAACTTTATCCAAATATGTTTGAGCTTTATATTTTGGAATTATATAATTTACCTTTATATCCTTATTTTTCCTTGATAAAATGTTCTATGAAGTTTTAAAATAAAAAGTTATTTTACATTTAGACTTTTTCTTAACATTCTGATCTTTATGCTTGCTACTGTATATGGAGAGAGAGAGAGAGAGAGACAAAAGAGAGGTACATATTGTATTTTATTTACATAAATGGATTCTATAAGACATGACTCAGCATTAAGTTACCAAAGTGAGTATAAACACAGTCTTCAAAGCATTCAATAGTCAAATTCTAATGTCCATACAGACTAATTACTGAACCAGATGGTATTGAAAGAACTTTTATTCAAAGAGCCAAACAATGTTCATGTTCAAATAAAACATGCTTGACATAGTTTTATTATTTAAACACACAAGTAAAGTGACAGGATGTGTCTATTGAAAAAAAAAAAAATTAAAATTATTACCTCATCTTATATATATATATATATATATATATATATGATTAGAATAAGTGGGAAAGTGGATAAATCAAACAATTATGAAGGGTTCAGTAGTAATATTTTGTTCTTTATTCAAGGAACAACTTCTTCAGGCTCCTTGTTTGATTTATCCATTTTTCCATTTATTTTTATCATCTTGTCAGATTTACCAAAATCTACCATTTCTTCACACACACACACACATATATATATATATATATATATATATATATATATATATATATATATATATATGGTTGAGTCATACAATTTTTGTTTTAGTAAAATATAATTTAACAATGAATTAATTCCAATCAACAATATATTTGCCATTATTTTGAATCACCTCTTGCCATTTATCAGGTAGCTTGTTGATTCCTCTTAAAATTCAGCTGGTTGTGAACAGAATAACTTTTCCACAAATGTTTTCACCCAATTTTTGAAAAGTTTTTTGTCATTCACAACATTTTCTAGAGAATGAAAAAAAATGGAAATCAAGATCTGGTTTATATGGTGTAAAAAGATCTGCCTAAATCCAATATATTTTTACATGCATAATTCTTGCTGAATATGACTTGGTGTTATTATAGAGAAGCACAATGTTTTTCCTATTGACAAGTGCGAAACATGTTCAGAGAAGATTTTTTATGCACAAATTGCAGCTATTGAGTGTATAAGTCTGCATTAGTATCTGAGTGCAGTTTAAAAATCTCAAAATTAATAATACTACATAGGTCCCATCATATACACAGCATAAAATCTTCCGTAAAACTGCCTTTTGCATTAAACATTAACATAAAAGATCTATTTTCATCACCTGTAATGATATTCTGGAGAAATGGGTCATTTCTTTGCCTTGAAAGAAGTTTTTTTTGCTATGGATAAGTGATCTTCCTTATTCTTTTTCACCAAGAGTATGAGGAACTCAAACTCCCTGCTTGCTCACTTTTTCTATCTTATTGGTAGATTGTGAATTGGGATGTGTTGAGGTGAAGTGTCAATTCTCAAATATTTTTGACTTCCATCAATTCTCTTAAAGTGTCTTGACCAAGGTCTGATGAGTGCTTTGGTCGTCTGGATTCATCTCTCAATTAGCTCTCACCAGAACAAAACTTTGAAAACCAATTTTGGACTTGGTCATAAACACGACAAATTTTCTTAACCGTTTCTATAGCATTTTAGTAATTCTTAGACTGCCACAATTTTACCTTTTGAATATACACACTTTCCGTTCCTCGATATTCGAGGCATAAGATCTTAGAATTAATTATGCTGCTCATTCTTTCACTATGGAAATAAGAATGAGTGAAAAATGCACTCTTTAATCTAATAATTTCTGGTTGCATTCAAAACATTGGAAGTTTGAAATGTGTAATTAAAACTTGCTTAAAAAAAAAAAAAAAACACAGAAATTATCTGTAACTCAACCCACACACCATATATAAGTAGCATCTATAAACAAATACACCAATCAAATTTTCTTTATAAAAAGTTAACTTTCTTCTACACCAAACTATTTCGAATGGGAAAATCAAAATGGATATTATTAGATATTATAGTTTGTTACCCTAAACCATAACTTTTATGGTAAATAAATATACGTTTTATTCTGGGGAAATATGGGATGTCAGATCACTTCTACTGGCTTAGTTTCGTCTGGCATAAAGTCACACATGATTTTGTGTAATTAAAAAAGTGAGAATAGTCTCCCCTATTTTACTGATTATATTTACTAAAAAAAAGGGGGGGGGAACAAACATTAAAAACATTCCATTTGAAGACGACCCGTCACACATTATGTTCTCGTTATAACTTGTGATTCATGATGATATCGATGTTTCGATTAATGAAAGAGTAACGGATTCTAATGAACTTTTTATACCTTCTTCTGTTACATCACAAGAATTTGAATGCTTCTATTAAAAAAAAAATAAATAAAAATAAAATAAGCATTGCTGACACCATAAATTTATCACCCAATTACGATTAAAACTAGAAATTGCTATATTCTCTAAGAAGCTACAGCATTTTGAGAGTACTGGTTTCATAAAAAAATATCTTGCTGGATTACACAAAGAAAAAGTTTTGAGAAGGACCCGTGTTATTAAAATACAAATAAATTTATTACAAAAAGAGATCTAGATTCGTTTTTGTTTATAAATTCAATTTCATTGACGTTAGACCACAAGTGAAACATGTCTATTTGATTTTTTAAACTGTAAACAAACACACACACATCATTGTATTCTATTTGTTTACAGTTTAGAAAAAACTGTATTTTCCCCCCTCATTCTATCGGATTTAATTACAAACTTTTTTTTCTCCTCTCAACACACACACACACACACATTATTGTATTTGTTTAGAGTGCCATTGCAAAATAATAAATCAGGTCTAATTAATTTCGAAGTAAATCATCATGAGGGACTTTATTTATATATGTAATTTATACACACACACACCTGCTACGATATAGACACAAACAATTAAACGAAATCATCAACTTGATGTCTGAAATAGCATTTTTTTTTTCACGTAACTGAAATTATTTTCAGATACGTCTCGTTTTTCTCTTTTTCAAGTTGCAAAGACCAAAAATATAAATGAACACAAAAGAAAAAACTTCCAATTATCATAAAAATACAACTATGACAACCCCCCCCCAAAAAAACTGTGTAGGTGGAATATTAATTATTTTATGACCGGACAAGAATTCAATGCAATTCTTTATTTTTTTATGCCTTTTTTTAGTTTGTCAGTTATATTTGCCACAAAAACAAAACAAAAAGACAAAAGTAAATTAAACAATGTAACAGATACGACAGTACACAAAGAAGAAATTCACAAAAATCTAAAGTCCAATGTAAACGTTATACAAAAATTGATGTACTCGTATACACGTCGAATTTGATTATGGCTGCAAAATCCTTCATTCATTCATTGAATTCATTTTTGAAACCAAAAGATTACTTTTGGCTCTTTATTTTATGAGTGAATTTAAACGTTACATAATTATTAAAATTAGATCTTGAAATTTCGATCTAGACAATGAGTATACGGTGTTTAAGTTTTGTTTAAAACCCAAAACAAAAACCGGATCCATTCTGTTATTGTCCTTAAAAAGGACAGAAAAAAAAAAATGAATATATTTTATTTTGAAGAACAAACAACAATAACAAAAAAAAAAAAAAAAAAAAAAAAAAAAAAAGGAAGAAGACGAAATTCCTGTTTTTATAGAGAAATTAAATAATAATTCAATGAATGAAAGACTGGTATAATTTTTTACTTAACGGTGACTTTTATATCTAAAAATACACGTTTTCGTCCAAATAGAGTAATTACATTTTTTTGCACTAAAATAAAGATTATTTTATGGTTAGTGGTGTTTTATGTCACATCAACCCTTGTAGGTAATTTAATGCCAAATTCTGATTATACATAAATATCAAATATATATGATCTGTAAACGAATATTATGTTAGGTAACATTTTTACATGAGCTCGACCTCATTTATTTGCACATAGTTAAATGGTTTCAAGATTTGCTATGTAATATTTATAATTCAATTTGACACCAGTAATTTGTTTGCACACAATTGAATGGTTTCTAGTTTAGAAAATGGTTACATAGTTGTATTTAACTCGTAGATGGGACTCCAACTGGTACTACCATCCTGGATCAGAGTGTGTCAATAAAAAGGTACTACACATGCCCTGAAGTTCTAGGAAAGGAACCTCACCATCCGATGGTTTAGAGTTATATCAGGACATTCCTTGGAGAGGAGGGGTCTTTACCCCTCTGCAGAGATGCAGTTGGGGTATTTTAGAGCCCCCAGCCAACTGGGCTGATTGTTATAGATAAAAACTTTATGCACTTAAAAGAAGCAAGGTAAACATTTATTATTGATTAGAGAGATATTTTATAAATTCGTACAAAGCAAGATAAACAAACAAAACAAAACCATTTTTTTTTATTCAATTAAAATAAAGGCCCAAAGGTGAAATTGTAGGTTTGAAGGTCACTAGGAATTTACAATATAACAATTAATTAATATTACACTTTTGGGTCAGATTAGAACAACCGAAATTAATATATTATAAATCGACACCTACACACTTATAAATAGATATATATATTTACTTATTTTTCGATACATTAGAACATGTCATCAGATATTATAATAAAGAAAAGAATAAAAATGCATATCAAAACTCAAGAACATTAATTAAAAAAAAATTAAACGTAATTTTTATTGTATAAATTAAAATATTCGTATTTTATAAGAGAAACTAAACAAGATGGTCTGTAAAATAGAAGCCAATAGGAGTGTCGTCATTAAATCTATAGCATATCTATAATTACTTTAAGTGGGGAAAACAAAGATGTTAAAATAATATCCAAATTACTTACTTCATCGCCAATAACAGCCAAAAGTTTGCCTTTAGCTTGTGAAGACATTTTTTTACAGATGTTCGTCACGGGATTAAATAGTTCAATAACAGTAGCAGCAACTCATGAAAAAACAACAGCCAACCGGAAGCAGTTAGAGTTATCGTCCTTTAATTTCGAGTTATGTTCAAAGTTTATCAGAATTATGCATAATTCCCGTAAAAATATCGGTTTTGTTTACGTATTAGTTGAAGTACCCATCTACACTTGGTAAAACGTCAGGAGTGGTTATTTTACTATCATGTTTTGTTATTTGATAATCAATTAATTGATTTGGGGTGAATGGAAACTAAATTTGGATCAAGTAAAAAAATTGAGACGCTTTAGTCTTGACAGTAGTCAAGTTTTGTTTCTTTACATTTTCATTTTATCAGATAAGTTGCTCAGCTGTGTACAAATCTTTAATGATTTTTATCATATAAATTTATTGCAAATTACTTTTACAATAACAGAGACATGAGAAATGATTCTCGCTAGAAAAATGCATTGAAATGCATTACAAATGATAAAAGCCCCCCACCCCAATGCGTTACAAATATCACCCTAGCCCCCCCCCAAAAAAAAACAAACAAGCAAGAAAGCCCCATTCTTTAAATTGTTTTTAAAATTATTATTCATAATGCATCTTTTTATCATGTGTAATGCATTACAAATGAATTTACTAAAAAAATGCATCACAAATAATTGTTTGCATAAAAATTACATCGCAAATGATTTTTCCTTAAAAATCCATTGCAAATGATTTTACTTTAAAAATGAATAGCAAATAATTTTTCTATGAAAATGCATTGCGAATGGTTTTCTATAAAAATGCTTAAGAAATGATTTTTACAATAAAAATGCATTGCAAATGTTTTTTACCATTACAATCAACAGGAAATAATCTTTACAATAAAAATTAATTAGAGATAATTTTTTTTTACTATAAAACCGAAAATGAAATAGCATTAATGTATATAAGGGTTGTATTTATATTTGAACTGCAACATATTCAACGCTTTGGTGAAAGTGTTTCAATCCCGTAGAATTTGATAATAACCCCCCCCCAATAATATACTTTTCCCTCATATAGTGTCCAGCAAGAAATAATCAACCTACCAAGCAAGCAATCTAATGAACCAGCCAGTTGACCAACCAAACAATCAACCACCCACCCACTCTACATACCAATCAACCAACCAACCAACCAACCAATTTTACGAACCAACTAACAAATCTACCAACCAACCAACCAACCAATTTTACGAACCAACTAACAAATCTACCAACCAACCAACCAACCAATTTTACGAACCAACTAACAAATCTACCAACCAACCAACCAACCAAACAACCAACTCGTTACTCAACCATCACACCAGTTAACCAACCAACCAATCAACCAGCCATTCGACCAGCCAATCAAGTTATCAACCAACCAACCAACCAACAACTCATCCAACTAAACAGTCAACCAACCCATCAACCGACCAATCAACCAACCTACCAGCTATTCGTCCAGACATCCAATATACTAACTATCCCACTAACCAACCAGAGAACCAGCCAGTCAATAAACCAGTCAAACAAACAATCAACCAACCAACCATTCAATCGGCCAACTGGTCTACCAACTAACAAACCAACCAACCAACCAGCCAATGTACCAATCCTTTCAAACAACCAATCAACCAAGCAGCAGTCTACCAACAAGTCAACTAACCAACCAACCAACGTACCGACCCACTAACCTACCACCCAAGCAGCCAGCCAACAACCAACCAACCAACCAACCAACCAACCAAAGAGTGAATATAGGAATTCTTGGAAAAGTAAAGCAAGTTATTTTACCTTGGGCACATAAACAAGACTTCTTAAAGAAAATAAAGATTAATACCTTCTCTCAGTAGACGGTTTCAAGTCATATTCCTTCTGTCATCAGTAGAAGATTGATGACATTCTGATTTAACATTTGACATATCCCATTACCAAGCACCTGTACTAATTCTAAGAAGTAATATTTACCAAATCTACTGTACATAATAATTAATTATTAATTAATTGCGTTACTAAAAATGTGCTGATTGATTCCCAGTTTACGTCGTGTTCATTGTGTAAAGAGAAATCTGCGAGAGAACAGAGCAGTGACTAAATCTATTGACACATAACCTATATTTTGTTGTTGCCAGTATATCTGAAGATAATATTCATGATCAACCAAACAAAATGTATCTTCTGAATTCGATAGGTACTGCTACAGAATTACGACCCTCCTGGTCCAGTTACTGTGGGTCGCTCATGGAAAACTGGGAGTGGCTGTTTGCATTTCACTGATCGCTAATGTCCTTGGAGAAGGCTTGAATCCATCTCTTCTCGCCCAAGGTACCGGACTGTGTTCTTTAGTCTTGCTATGGTAACAAGTCTAAGGAAAGGAAAACTCTGAATTCCAACCAGTTATACTCTGTTTAAAGATTGACCATGTGTTGCATCCTGATTATAGTGGAAAAGGTGGGTAAATATAAACACTTGCTGAGTATGCCTTGTGTTGTCTCTCTCTCTCTCTCTTTCTCTCTCTCTCTCTCTCTCTCTCTCTCTCTCTCACACACACACACACACACACAAAGGGAACGTCCCACTGTTGTAACAGAGCAGAACGGTTCTGATAGTTGGAAAATGGAATCAGTGACCCGAGTTCAAATTCTGAGCAAGGCAGATTATATTTCACTTCGCAATAACATCCCTGGAAAAAAAAGGCAGCAACCAATCACTTTTCCTTTCAGCTATAGACTGGAATTCTGTAGACTTGGTTAGGCAACAAGTCTAAAAGGAACACTTTGAATTTAGACTAGCTGTATCCCGCTCAAAAAGTGACCTTGTGTCACACCCTGTCCATGACAGAGAGATTGAATAAATAAACACAGTGAATCCCTCTATCAGTCCCTACATCCGATACATTAAATGGATAATCCTTGATATCTGAAGAAGTCCGAAGAGGGAATGTAAACAGAGCTAATTTATTTTTGATATATCTTATCCATATGCCGGAGAGTCCTCACAATAAACTTGATCTCATATCACATCCTGCCTTGGTACTTATGGTAAATTCGTACTGATAGACAAGTTCTTTTTTCATTTCCAAAAGTGACGTTAGAATGAAAATGCAGAAAAACAGCCAACTCACCTCAGAGGATCAACAACAAAGAAATAATTCGGAGACGTGGGAGAACTGCCATCTCTTTTTCTTCTGCTTTGTGATCCTGAAAAGATTCAGGACGTAATTACTATTACTCCCTTAATTATTCTATTGAGTTATTCCCTAATTTGGATATTAGAGCAAAAAAGAAACACCCATAGTCTTATCTCGGATTCGAACCTATGTCGACGAGTCAATTTACCAAGACGATAACCGTTATGCCACACGCCTCTGGCCTCTGTAATTATTACATTTTTTCTGTTATGTAGGTTTATTTTTTCACTAACAGTTACCGGTGAGAGAGAGAGAGAGAGAGAGAGAGAGAGAGAGAGAGAGAGAGAGAGAGAGAGAGAGAGAGATGTGTGTAATAGAAAGAAATGAACTGCTCCTTTTATTTTTGAAGCTTATTTTAAAGCAGAAAAGACAAAAAAAAAAATGAATAAAGAAAAAAAAGTGACGTGATATTTCGTAAATAATAATAAAGTCTTCTGAAAGTGAATGAATTATTCAGTTGTAATAAAACTTTTGGTACTTATTCATTAACAGGTGAAAATAAATTGAACATTTGATCCGAAATGTTCTAATTACATTCATTTATTTACAAGGATAGAGACTTTCTGCTGACATTGCTGTTTATGTATATATGTCCCGCTTTCTCAAGGAGAATAGGACCGCGGCCACACCATTATCGCAATTTTATTTAGTCAACAAAATTGGACACTAGTAACAATAATAATATGACAAAAAATATGAAGACAAAAATAAATTAAGTAAAATAAACCAAAATAAGTGGGAGAGAGATCCTTATGTAAAATTCAAAGTAGTTTATTATGACAAAAGGAAAGTCACTCCAGTTAGTTGCATATGTGTCCCATTGCAAATATAACAAGTAACTCATAAATACAAAAAGGAAGTAAAAAATCATAAAAAATTCTTTCACCTACTGATACACTCACAAAACAGTGAAAGAAGTCATTACCATTTCCCTCCAGTTAAACAAGAATTCACACGTGTATCTTTTCTTTTCTTTTTTATTTTTCCTAGGGACCAAGTCCCAAAAATGTCCGTTTTTTTTCTTTTCTTTTTATAAAAAGCCACTCTCTGTCTTTCTTCTGCGAGACAATATCTCTAATAATGTTCTTTTTTCTTCTTTTTCCCTTAATTGTCGGTCATCTTTTCGCTCGATAGAGCTGGTAATGGCGTCTGAGACTTGAGAAGTTGTTCGAGTCAACTGAACTCGTTACTTCTTTTTCTTCAGAGGAACAATTCCTCTAAAGTATAAATTTATGTAGTAGAAACCTACTTTTTTCGGTTTCTTTCTTTCTTTTCTCTTCTTTTTAGCTTGTGCTGTAGAAACCTATTTTCTTTGGTTTCTTTCATCTTCTTTTTATCTTGTGCTAACTTTGAATTCCCTTCTGGAATTCTGAATGTAACACAAAATCCTTCAGGTGGATTTAAATTCTTCTCATTTCTTTTCTATTCTTTTTGGCTTTCGAGCCTTCTTTGAATTCCCTTCAAGAATCCTGAAAGAAACACTTAATCCTTCAAGTGGATTTAATCATTTTTACTCAACTCCATTTGAGTTGAGGAGTAAAAAATACAGCCTAGTTCTAAGGCCCTCTGTTTTCAACAGACTACAGTTGATTTCGGCGGTAAAAGCCAAGGGAAACAGTACCCGCCTCAAGAGACTCCAGCCAATCATATTAAAGCTCCTCTGCTACACACATATTTTCACCGAACACAAAAGCTAACCAGCAAAAAAAAAAAAAAAAAAAAAAAAAAGAAGCAAAAACAAAGATAAAAAAAACAATACAAAATAACCCGAAAATGTGAGCGCTCCATTCAATAAACCCATTTACCGATAAAATTTCTATACCATGTCTATGAAGGGGTTATGGTTTTAAGAAGAAGAAGAAGAAGAAGAAGAAGAAGAAGAAGAAGAAGACGTATTTATTTAATAAAGGAAACTTATAAATTTTACACAAAAGGGAGCGTGATCTTGCCTGAGAAAGGTTTTCTTTCGTTAAACCCCTTTGGTTTAGTTTCTCGTATTGATGGCATATCAACCTTCGTGGGTTATTTAAAGCCAAAGCTATCTTTATAGAACGGTAGCAGTACTATTAAAATCCCATTGCAGGTGGAGATAAGTAAGTTCATACCTTTCCCGAGAGTATTAGACCAAAATTGAACGTTTTAGCTCGACTGGAGTTCGATCTCGTTTACGATGATATTACAGTTCAGCATGTTAGCCACTACACCACGTTATAGTAAATCAAAGAAATCAAGAATTTTACTCGGTACATAAGTAAATTTCATTTATAATTATAAAAAAGCGCGTGCACACACACACATACACACACACACACATATATATAATGACTGGTTCATCTTCACAGATGATCGACATTTTTATCGTAAAAATTATAACTCAAACATTCTGATAAGTAATTAATTCAGTTTAGAGGGCACCACTGGTGGTTTGATGGTTAGCAACCTAGACTAGAAAACCTTCACAAGTAAGTTCTAGTCTCATTTGGTGCCCCATTCATTCGGCCTTGTGCTACATCTAAGCAAAAAGCTTAATAAATTACAAGTAATTCAACTTGTGAAACCTATGCAAGATGCGTAAGATTATAAGGTGGTAAGACATCTGTGCATCGTTTGATTATAGTGACATACGTTTGTACGACACTTATGTTGCTCTCTGGATTTATATTGCTATAGTCCCCAGTGACAAGCATTGTTAAATAACTGGTGACTATGCAAACTGCAGGTTTTATTTCAGAGTATCTTCTCTTAGACTTTTTTGTCAAAGGATTCCTTACAAGTCTGCAGAAGTATGATGCTGGAATCTCCTTCTCTAGTTTTGATTTTATCGTTAACTTCCTCTCGAAAAGTTACCTTTACCACGCTTTACCATAAGACTGCAACCTATTCAACTTCTCTCTCTCTCTCTATATATATATATATATATAAACTTATAAATTCTCTCTCTCTCTCATGCACACACACACACATACGCGCGCGTGCACACACACACACACACACACATATATATATATATACACAAAATAAACAAAGAAAGAAAATAAAACAACTTCTCCCGAAATATTTCTTTCAAAATAACAGCATTTAACGATAGATGCCTCAATAAACTCAATGGAAGTCTCCATAGTGTAGTAGCTAACGTAATGAAAGCGAGATCAAACCCTAGACGTGATATAAAGTTCACTTTCGGACTAAAACATTCGAGAAAGGCATGAACTTTCTTATCCTCAGTCCTAGCTATGGGTTAAATGGTATCACTACGAGGATGGCTTTGGCATTAAATAACCTACGAAGGTTGATATGCCATTAAATAAAGAAACCAAATCAAACCAAACCAATAAATACACTACCTACTAGTAATTTACAATTCACCAGAGATATCAAACACAAAATAAATCCAACATAACGCATAGGTTATTTTTTGTTGGATTTGGTTGTTAGCCTTGCGCCCCCTACTTTTGAATTCAGGGTTTTTCTTCTCCTAGATTGGTTGCTTTACCAAGTCCAGTCTATATACTTCTATTTACTCATAAATATGATGAGTAAAGAGGGATTCATGCATTTCCTAAGTTATTGGTTGGTTGATTGATGTTTTATGGTATATGAACACTTGTGGGTTATTTAATGTCAAATCCTGCTTATATATATATATATATATATATATATATATATATATATATATATATATATATATATAATAAGCGAATACTTTGTTGGTAACTTTATTGTCAAACGACTTGTTAGGGCTCATTTATTTGCATACATTTAAATGGTTACAAGTATTCCTATCTAACACTAATAATTCTATTTATCAAGTATTCCTATCAAATAAAAATAATTTGCACATAGCTCTATGGTTTCAAATAACTAATAATAATCCTTAGTAAATAATTGAACAATTCTGGTTGACCCATTTATGGAATTTTAATAGGTTCTAACAATATCCGAGTCAGAATAGACCTGATGACAATAAAGGGTTACTCCACATTTCCCAAAAGACTCAGGACCGTAGCCTTACCACCAAATGTAATCAAGGGCCATATCCAGAACAGTCGTTGCAGAGGTCTTACCCGTTGCAGCCGACGTATTCTACATTCGATGTATTTTAATCGACAAAGTGGCCACTTCGTAATTGCATAAGTAAAATCTAAAAAGCTTCTTACTGTATTTGAACTGGGTGCATCAAGTTCATTTACAAAAACGATTACTGTTACGCCAGACGCCTCTCACCCGCGGGTACTGTTAGTAATTGATAATTTAGTATGATATGTAAATGAGGTGCTGCTATAAAAGCAGTATCACTTCTCGTAAAGGCAGGGATATAATTCTCGACGAAACAACGTGTCTTCCAGCGACTTTTTCTCTTCTCTTACGTTTATTTATCTTTTGTATTAGAAATTACCGTTTGGAAACATTTTATACAAATTTTTAATTGACAAATATTTAAAAATACGTCACTAATTACTATTATTATTTATCAAGCTTTGTTTTGTTTGACACACAGGTTTCAGGTTGCATACTGACATGAAAACAATATATTGAAAATTACTGAAATATTAACCAAAATATTAAGCAAAATACTCGTGTCAACATTCAAATCAATTAAGTAAATTTCTGTAAATCAATTTTTCTACACTAAAGCTGTTTTTGTACAAAAAATGAAATCATTTTTTACTTTCAGTTTAACAATGTTTGTACATTCAAACTATCTTTGTAAACCCAATTAAAAATTAAATGTCAAGACTATTAGGCACAATTAACCCTTCACATTTAAAAAATTCTGGTGGGCCCCTCAACAAAATAAGAAACGCAAACATGGAAAATAAACCCATAGTTAGTCTTGTCATTCAATCTTTATATACAAACATACCTGTTAAAAATGTATCCCCCAACTGAAAATCCACCTAGAAAAAATTAAAAATACCTCTCCTATTATCTGTCTGTAAACTCATTCAAATAATTGAATTATGCCTCAACCAATGCTTCTTCAAATATAATAATACTTCCTGCCAACAAAAATTTGGCCTCTCCATGGGATCACCTTTAAGTGGCGTTTTAGCTTGCCTTTACCTAGAATTTTTGGAATTCCAACCTTTCAAACACATCCTACCAAATGATATCCAATACTTTAGATACATTGACGACATTTTAATCATTTATTCTAAAGAACACAATATTTTTCAAATCGTACAAAAACTCAACCAAGTTGAACGAAGCATTAATTTCACATACCAACTTGAGAAAAATACTTTCTTACTTTTCCTGGACAACTTACTAATAAACAACAATAAATTAGAATTCAAAGTTTACTACAAAATAAACAACAAAAATGACTACATACATTTTTATTCAAACCAAAGCGATAAAACAAAAAGTGGAATTCTCATAGGTTTTTTTCTGAGAGCCTTTAGAATCTGCTCCCCTTATTTTTCAAACAAAGAATTTGAATACATCCATAACTTTTTTTCCAAACTACAATATTCCGAATCTTTCACTCACCGTGCCAAATCAAAAGCCATGAATATCCACAAACGTACATCCCACTACATGAATAAAAATAAACTTAACTCAAATACCAACCCTAAAAAGAGACACATAATTTTATCCCCAAATCCCACTACCACCCTTATTGAAAAAAACTTAAATCACTTATGCATAAAAACCACTATCCGCACAAAAAAAAAAAAAAAAAAACAAACAAAAAAACAGCAACAATAAAACAAATAATAAAGAACAACTCCAAAATAACAAATTCCAAATCAACAAAATCCGCTTCGAAAATTGCAATAAATTTTACAAAGGAGAAATAAGCAGAAATTTAAACAAAAGAATCTATGAACATAAAAAAGACTTTAAAACTGATAACACAACAAACTCTTTAGTTTCTAATAACATTTTAACTAACTACACTTTTAACTTTCAAAATTCTGCCATATTTGCCTTCATTCATGACAAAAATAAAAGAAGAATAATTGAAGCATGTTCCATAGCACACCACAACACAATACCTCAACGACAAGGTTTTTTTTTCAAAATTTCACCATCTATAAGAAAAATAATATTAAAAGAATTCAAAATTTACACTATAGATTAGTTCCCCTTTTTCTAAACATTGAAAGCAATAAAACATCACAAATCCGTTTCTCAAACCACAAAACATCATTTACTTTTCAAAAAAATCCCTCACATGACATAATTTGAACATATCAACCAGTATTAATCCATTTTTTTCACTTGGCGTTGCGTTGTAATAGTAAGTGTTTTGTTGAAAATTTTGTTGAAATCTTAGTTGAATTTTTTGGATTGACTTATTTTTGTTATTATAATTTCTGAGTGCTCCTCCCCAAAACAACTGTTATTTGTTTTTTGTTGAGGAGGGTCGACCCAAAGACTTTTTTATTATTTCATTGTTGCCATTTTTTGGAAAAAAAAATTTCTTCGCACGCTTCTCATTCAACCGACCACACATACGTTCCTTTTCAACAAAACATTCGTCTTTACTCCTCCTAGTTGCCGCAAGAAACTACGGAGGAGCCTAATAATTTTCCACAAAATTCACCCACAGATATCTTCGACTCTAGACCTTCCCCAACGTCTGAAGAAGTACCATATGATCTTTCTTCATCTAATACAATTCCCAAAACCTCCAGTAATGCCTGTCTCTTGGTCGTTACATTGTGTGAATAAAAAATCAGCAAGTGACGACGAAAGGGACAGGGTCGAAAAATATGCCAGTTATTTCAAGGATGGTGAAATTCAACCGATACCTGAGCTGGTAGAAGCAGTCGAATCGAAGACCCTGTCGTTCGTAGTCGCTAATCTACGAACCAAGAGACTCGCAGGCTTAAAGAAAGAAACCTTCGAGGAAATTTAAAAAACTGCAGACATCCCAAGTAAATATTTTTACCGAAGGAGCTTTGCTCCCTGGAATGTTCTGCTTCCCTCGGAGGAAGCAACAACCCCCCCAAAACCCCTGGCCAGTGGTAATTCTACCACACGATTCTTCCGGCTGCATCCGGAATATCGAGGCAAACGCAGGATCAAGGTCACCGTATGCAACGTCTCGATGCAACTGAGTGAGGACCTTCTCGCCGTTTATCTAAGTATATATGGCGGTGTGGAACTAGTCACCCAGATAACATCAAATAGCAGGACGGCATGCAGTGACTACGTTTTCATCATGTGCCTCGATAGGGGAGGGTTTAACAACATTCCCCACATTATAAAGTATAGAGACCAATCAATGATGGTGGTCGTTGAGGGCAGGAGACCATTATGTTGGTCCTGTAAGCAACTTGGACACTTTTCCAGAACCTGCCCTCAAAACACCACCACCACCACCACCACCACCACAACGACTACTACTACGACTTCACCCACCACTACCACCACCACAACTACAGCGACAGAAAAAACACAGCACCAACAATTAAAGATATCGAGGATCACCCCAACAAAAAAGATGAGGAGTAGTGGATCCAAGTAACCAGAATAGGGGGCGGAATTCCCCCCAAAATTCTCCAAATAAAACTAGCAATTTATCCACAAACATAACAACGACAAGAACTACAGTAATCACACCAGCTAAAACAACGGAAACAACAGTATCAACAAAATCACCTGCGCTGACAAATAATGGAATAAAATCACCCATTTCAGCAAATAAAAAGAAAAAGAAAAAAACAACATATCCCGCAAGAAAAACAAGAAGAAATGGATAGTACAACAAATCTGAAAAGATAGCGATGACATTACTGGGGAGGGGGGAGAAAAAAAAGCAAAAAATGACCAACCACAGTCACAAGCAGAAACACAAACAAAACCCCAACGCCCAGCTCAACTCATTCTACCCCCACAATCAAAAAATACACCAACCCAAACCCCCCTTTATCCAACATTGCCTTCACTCTCACCCATTTTAATCCCCAAGATGTTCACACAGTCCTACTCAGAGACCAGAGAATCAACGCAGTCAACGCCTTCATCATCATCATCATCATCATCAACATCGACAAAGAAAATAAATAAGCCGGCCTCAAATGAGGTACGCCAGGCAATTAACGGATTCTACTTCTGCGCTGATACCCTCGAATCACCCACAATAGATCATCATTTGAAAAAAAACTTTAAACCCGCTCATTGCTTTGAAAAAAATTAACGAAAAAGACGTCACCAATCCATATCTGTTTAGGGGTGCACCAATGGTGACCACCATTGTTCATTCGGCTGGAAACCATACAAGGGAGCTGTGGCGTTTTCTTAAGGAAGCCAGTCGGACGGACATAAGGTTGGCGGAGTTGGAGCACCACTCCCTCAATAATATGTTATCCAAATGTACGGGCAAGGTCCCGATTTTTGTTCACCCTTCATTTTTAGTGCCCTAAAGTTGAGGTGCCCCTTGGATGTCGGAGGAATTTCCAGGGGACGACCGAGTTACTAATGAACTCGGTTCCGGTTCCCTGCGTCAGGCTGTCGGCATCCTCATCCCAGAGGATTTCCGGCCCGTAGTCGACACTGAGTAAGGTAAGTGGCTCTGATGGCTTTAAATCTTGCCACTTTGAAGGTGAGGGGACTGAGGGATTCAAGTAAGTGTGCGCGCTTGCTTGCTGAACTCACGAACCTCAGTCTGAATATTGCTGCAGTGCAAGAGACTCACTTCATTTGCGCTGTGGACTGTCGGGTGCTGGGGAACGACTTTAACGTTTTCTCAGCATACGGCAGCCGCAGTAGCACTGGGGTCTCTTTGCTAGTTGGACGCAGCCTTGATGCTAATGTAAACATTGTTTTTGCAGGTGACGGGGACCGACTGGCTGTGACCGATGTTGCCGTTAAAAGTTTCGAGTTCCGGCTGGTTGTGGCCTATGTGCTCCATATCGCTGTGGAGAGGGTTTCCCTTTTTCGTCGGTTGGCGCCATTCCTGGGCGATTCGAAGCGGCTTGTCTTAATGGGTGATTGGAATGCGATCCTTAATCCCAAGATAGATAAGGTCGGACGGGGAGATAGTAGGTTGGGAATGTGTGAAAGCAGCCTTGTCGACTTTATGGCTCGTCATGACTTGGTCGACAGGTTTCGTCAGGATCACACAGGGAGGGAGATGTGGACGTGGTTAAATAGCTTGCCCTCTGCCAAAGTAGCTTCCTACTTGGACAGAGTGTTAGTGAGAAGAGCTGATAGCGATTTCGTTAGTTGTCCCACGTTCCACTTGATAGTGCTGACTGGCCGTAAACTTGTTAGGGTCAGTCTGCGGTTAACTAATAGGCCTAGTCTGGCCAGCTACTGGAAGTTCAATACTTCCTTACGGGAGATACGGGACTTCCGGGACCGGCTGGAATCTTTAATTAAGCTGGCGTTAGTGGGGGCGGTTACCGGGAACAGGTAGTGGATTTCTCTTAAACATCGGATAAGAGATTTCGCCATCAAGTACGGTGGACAGCTCAATTTAGATAGGACGAGGAAGGCGAAATCTATAGAAGATAGACTTTCCCGGGCGGTGGCTGAGGGGGACTCCCTAACTGTAGAACTAGCTAGGTGGGAGCTTTAGCGTGAGAGTAGCGATCTTGGTTAAAAAGAGTTCTATACGAATCTGTGAAATCGAACGCGACTGCGCGTGAGGAAGAAGTGCGAAGGTTTACCGGTCGGTATATCGATTATGTTAAGTCCCCAGATGGGCACGTGCTGCGATCGAATCGCGAGATACGTGATGCCTTTCGGGCGCACTTTCGTGATCGCTTTGTCAGCTGATCTCCTGCTTCAGGAGTTTCGCAGCTATCCTGCCAACTTTCCCCTCCTTGGGGCGGCTGAAGCGGCTAGCTACAAGGGTGTGATTACTGAATGCATGATGCATTGAAGCAGGTCAGCCTCAACAGGTCGCCAGGACTAGATGGTTTGCCCTACGAAGTTTACTTGAAGCTGCTGCACATGTTTGTGCTTATTCTGACAGATATGTTCAACCATTGGTTCGCCCAGAGAGCCATCTCTGGTAGCATTACCAAGGGCGTGATCACATTGCCGAAGAAAGGTGGCAGGCATGGTTGGGAGGGATTAGATGGCCCATAACTCTGTTTAACACAGAGTTAAAGATTTTGGCCCGGGTCTTAGCGAATCGTTTACAGCTTGTA
This sequence comes from Sepioteuthis lessoniana, assembly GCA_963585895.1. Taxonomy (NCBI): domain Eukaryota; kingdom Metazoa; phylum Mollusca; class Cephalopoda; order Myopsida; family Loliginidae; genus Sepioteuthis; species Sepioteuthis lessoniana. The sequence goes on along the minus strand of OY757932.1, from coordinate 383,997 downwards.
ATTAGCGATCTGATCGGCCCCGAGCAGACCTGCGCTATGATGGGAAGATCGATCCAAGACAATCTGCACTTGATTAGCAAGGTAATAGAGGGGATAGAAGACGGCACAGAAGCTGCGCTGATCAGTTTAGATCAGTCCAAGGCCTTCGATAGGGTTGACCATTGTTTTTTGGCGTCTGTTTTGGAGACTGCCGGATTCCAATCGGAGTTCTGTAGATGGATTAGCATGACGTACCACAACCCTCAGGCAGTGGTGCAGGTGAACGGAAGGCGTTGGAGGGCGTTCGCGATCGAGTGTTCGGTCCGGCAGAATTGCCTCTGTCTCCTCTTCTCTATTTCCTCGCTTTGGAGCCCCTGCTCCGTAGGCTTAGGGATGAGGGGGCCAATCCGGCCCTGTGCGGTGTCCCTCTTACGGCAAGGGTTTCCGCGTTCGCCGATGATATCAGTTTTTGTATCTCGCTGTCTGGAAATAAAGGCTGTGAAGAAGGCGGTTAGCAAGTACGAGCGGATAGCAGGAGCCAAGGTTAGCTGGAGCGAAATTGGTTGGAAGTTCAAGCTAAGGTGGATGCTCAGGTGGGAACCTGACTTTCAAGAAGGTTGTTTTTAAAGGACAGGGCGGAGGTGTCTGCAGTGTACATCTTCTTGATTCTTTGCCGATTGGCTATACTTCCTCTGCCAAAGGCACGTCGTCTGGCGCTTCAACGATCTCTCTCCAGATTACTCTGGGGAGGCCGAAGGCCGATGGTTCGTAGACAGTTCTGCATCCAACATACGCGCAACGGGGTCTGGGTATGCCTGATCTGGAGAGCCACTGGCTTGCTAAAAGACTTGCATATTTGGGCCGATCCTTGACGGGGGACGCGGTGTGGAGACGAAAGACGAGTCGGACTTTTCCTCGCTTCCAGTCAGACCCAAAGGCTGAAGGTCGACGTAAGCTGATGAGCGAAACACGGTTTGTCTGCGAGTGCCGAGTGGCCCTTTGGAACTTCCCTGGGTCCAGAGACCTTTCACAGCCTCGGAAAGAGCTATATTGGGAGCTAGTGGTGGATTCCGCTTCGGATCCTCTTAGCGAGCGGAGCGGCTGGACGGCAGTGGAGATCCGCTCCCACTGGAATTGGGCGCCAGGATCGAGCTTCTTGAACCACCCCGAGTTCTTGCTCACCTGGTGACTTGCACAGAACGCGTTACCTCTTCTCGGCTTGAACTTCAGTGGGCCTGACAGACATGCCTGATACCGCTCGCTGCAGCAGTGGTTTAGAAGAAACGCCTGAACACGACTTCTACAACTGTGAGCGTGTTTGCCTGTTTAGGGATCACGTCGAGGAGTGCACATCTCGCATCGAACCCAAGAATCTCGTGTTGCTCGACGTTGGTTACGTCGGAGACAACGTTTTACCTCCGTTTCAGGGTGAGAAGCGTGTGGTGTTTCTCGCAATCCTAGCTGTAGCTCGAATGGTGATTTGGTCGACGCGAAAGAAGGGATTGTATGACGTTGCAAACTTTTCTTATCGTGATCTGGTTTTGTATTTTAGGCATCAGCTTAGGGTCAAAATCAGATATGATAGAAAAGGCTTGGATTGCATAACATTTGACAAAAGGTGGGTAAATGCAGCGAGCCAGGTCGTACGAAAGGGGGAAACATTGGAGTCATCCTTCCCTCCTTTTCCTGCCCATGGCGTCTACGGTATGGGTCCCTCGGAACCCTATCCCAGGTAAGTAGGCGAAGTTTTCCTTGAAACCTAGTTAGCAGTGTATTGTGAGTCATCGTCTCCATCATCTAGTTGTTAGTCTCCAAGGTCTTCCCTATGCCTATTATTTTTTGCACCTCAACTCTCACTCACGTGTACAAAATCCATATTACCTGCCATTAACTGCCCATACCGCACCCAACCCTGCCTTTGTTTTTTGTTTTTTTGTTTGTTTTTTTTTGGCCCTTTTAGATTAGAAACCCTCTTCCACTAAGGATAGGTCCGGCTTGTTTTCGGTGTTTTCGGACACCGGAAAACAGTCGGCCCCCACTTCGTAGACGGAGGGATGGGAGGGCAACCAAACGGGGAATTTTTTCCTTTGTTTTGTCTTTTGTATATATATAACATTTTTGTAAATAAACCATATATTGTAAATAAAATCATTCATTTCATTCAGGGTTTTTAAGTTGGTCTTTTCACAGTGCAAATATGGTATTTTGGTGTTTGCAGCGTGGTTGGTGATGGATGACTGTCTATATATTGTACTGTTGAATGGGTCGGCGAATGTTGCTAGCTTGGTTCCCTTTGAATATATAGCAATACATGACCGCTTCCTTCCCCTCCCCCATAAAATTTTATGGCTTCATGCCTTGCTTAATGTAAATTTAAGGAAATAAATCGTTTTTTCACATAGCAAGATTTACAAACTCTGATGAAGACTTCTAATTGAATCAAAATTTATCTATCATAATTATTTCTCATACTAAAACAATTTTGATAAAACACTTTTGCATTCAAAAAAAGATTGAAGTCGAAACACATTGACAAATAAACAAACCATCAAACATATTTTTCTTTCATTTTACCTTTTCTACACACATTATTATTATTATTATTATTATTATTATTATTATTATTATTATACACAATAAAACCAGATCTGGACACTCAGTTAAACCATTTTGTTTTTTACATTAAATCAAACAACGTTTATAAACACTCACCATTTTTATGCCCTAAATCCATTTTTATATATTAATTAAACCATTTATTTAAACACAAATCATGTTTATCCTATTTACCCAAGCCCTCCGCTCGAGCAGGATATGACACAAGGTCAATTTTTAAGCGGAGTTTAACAGGTTTGAATTCAGAGTTTTCCTTCTCCTAGACTAGTTGCCTCACTAAGGGTGAAGAACCCAGTCTCTCCTACTATTTACCCATAGCTGGAGGGAGAATTATTGGATTCATACCTTTCCCAAGAGTATTAGTGCTATGTGAAATGCAATCATTCTCGTCCAGGATTTGAACTCATGTTGCCGTGTCCATTTCCTACGACGATAACCATTACACCACGGGCACCTCCACAAATCATGTTTATAAGCACAATAAAACAATGTTCGTACATTCAAATTATTTTTGTACACGCAATTAAATGTGACAAATCCATCGAATTTACTGGATTTATCGCGGTTATTGCAATAAAACCCTCACTAGGTTTTCTTGCTAAATAAAGGTATTTTCTTTTTTAATGGGTCATTCAAACGTACCAATTACTAATGAACACGTTGCACAATAAATTTGACCAAGTTCCAGCAATCATTATTCAATAGGTGCTTCCCAGATATCGCAATCTTTCTTTACCCACGAACTCTCCTTTCTAGGATCCAGGTAATATGGAGCACTAAGACTTGAAACCATGAAATTTTCTTATTTTATCTGTTTTTCTTTTTATTATATCTAATTCGTTCATTTTTCCATTTCTACATTCGTACACTGAAACCATTAGACATTCTATTCACCAAAATTGTTTTTGTAAATTTGATTAAATCTTTTTTATACCCTTAGTAAAACAATTTTTGTACACTCAAATGAAACAATTTTCAAATCTTCAAGTACTTTTTATTCTTTTAAATATACTTTTTACTCACAAATAACTTCATTCAGGTCCCAGGAATCAGTATTAAATAACTAATGTAAGGACTTTGATTCCAAATTAGAGAATTTGTTTTTCTTTAACTGTTCGCCCAGTCGACAGACGGTATCCCCTACAGTAGGGTAAGACACTTCCAAAAAGAAGTGTCCTGGGTATGATACTAAACTTTATCTGATGGTGAGGCTCCAGTTTTGGAGAGTGTCAAGTATCTCTTCACTGCCATTACTCTTAGGTCCACATTGGTCGGGAATGGTAGTATCTATGAGAGGGTCTGATCTATGAGTCAAATAGATCTTTTTTTTAAAATTATTTGTATTTCACAGGGCCACGTACAAAAAAACCCCTAAAACAAAACAAACTTTTAAGAAACACACACACACACACACACACACACACACACACACACACACATGTAAATACAAATGTACAATAAATACGATTCCCTAACCTCTTAGTAATAAACAACCCTATATGTATTGACATGTCATTAAAATCAATCTGTTTTAACTGTTTTTATTATGCTTAATTCATTTTCCCATTTCTCTATTTATATGTCAAATGTCCACTGTTGTAGTCACATGATAGGCATCTCCAAGCACTTGGTGTCCTGGGTGACTGTCTGTATATCTGGCATATCATCTTTGATTTTGGAACGAATTGTAGTTTGAAGGAATTTATATTTTCTCTTTGTTCCCCCGAGAAGGCGCTAGTAACTTATGCATTGGCGCAATAAGGATAAAAATCAAGAAAACGAAATACAACATTCAAGTAAACGGTTCCTCTCGTTTCAAATTAGTTTCTCGGTGTTCTTGTCAACTTGGCGCTCGTAAGATGAGAGCAAAAAAAAAAAAAAGGTGAGGAAACAACTCGAGCCAAGTATTTAGAGATATGCGCCTTGTTTGATTAGGGTAGCGAAGTCGAGGTGGTCTGAGAGTGTGCTAATCGCAAAAGATGGTGGTTAATGTCGATTGTCGACATGGTGGCGCTGGTCTGGTCGAGATAGGCGCGCGAGCTAGTAAAGGAAATGCACGATGATCTACAGCGCATGTAGTTCAACAGTTTCCGTCGTTTTGCCGCGCGGGGAAGAAGCACCTGTCATTTTTTCAGGTACCTAGACATTACAAAATTAATCATTATATCAGTCGTTGTGAGAAATGGAAAGAGCTATAGTAGTTAGAGTCGCGGAAAGAAGCGAGAAAGAAGAGAAGGCAGGCCAGGCGAAGAAAAGGATCAGTGATGGCGACTTGGAACGCGCGCCTCGGTTTCATGTTAGGAGGAAGCCAGCCTGTCTTTGCACGGACGCAATGAATCATATCAACGGAAAGTGTACATGCATGGATATCCTTCGCTTACAGCTATGATACTTTGCCGCGCAATTTTCATAAGAAAAGACAGTTTCCTTTGATAAGAAGCATAGGACGACAAAATGTATTAATAAGTTCAGAAGTTATAGGAGGCATTAGATTTTCAACGAGTTTTCTTCTTTGTTAGTAACATTCGGTGTCTTGCGTATGACTCTTGACAGCATCTGGTAGTGAGGCTCTTGGGAGCATAGTGTCACCTCCTCATCGACATTACTCCCTGGTCCACTCTGACCTAACCCCTTCACACGAGCAGGATGCGCCACAAGGTCAACTTTAAAGCGGAGTTTAACAGATTTGAATTCGGTTTTCCTTCTCCTAGACTGGTTGCTATATCAAGGTTAAAGAGCTCAGTTTACCTTACTATTTACCCGTAGCTGAAGGGAGAATAGTTGGATTCTTATGTTTCCCAAGACTATTAGTGCTATGTGAAATGCAAATAGCTTCGTTAAGAATTTAAACTCGGATCGCCGTGTCGATTTCCTACGACGATTATCGTTACACCACGAACACATCCATCAAACCCTGAGTGGTTGTTCCTGTTAGGGTACCAGCAATTAGTCAAACAGATTAGTTTAGAAAACTATCTGTAATTGATAGGAATATTTGAAACCATATAATTGTTTGGAAATTATTGGTGTTAGATAGGAATAGTAAGTAAGTAAAGTTGTCTCCCTTTTGTCGAGGGTGACTCGAAGGCTTCTTTTCCAATAGCTGTTACACCGAGGTGTAGGGGAGGGAGCTAATCTATTCCCTGGATTGCCCCACTTTACTCTTGATCCCTACCTTATAATGCTGAGTGTTAAACAAGAGGACATCAAGTACCATTTTTTGCATCTTTGGTATGACTCGACCTGGGATTGAACCCCGGTCTCCCGAACCATTGGCGAACACTCTACACATTAGGCCAATACTTGAAACAATATAATTGTTTGGAAATTATTGGTGTTAGATAGGAATACTTGAAACCATAAAACTGACTGCGATCAAATCATTATTATTAAATAGGAATGCTTACTTTAAACCATATGATTGTATATGAATTTTTACTTTTAGATAAGAATACTTGATACCATATAACTATGCGCAAACAAATGATTATTATTATTCAATAGAACTATTTACTTTATACCAAATAACTGTTGGCAGATTAGATGGGTTAAATATAAATACATGATACAATATAATCAGGAACAATTTATTAGTGTTAGATAGGCATGTTTGAAACCGTCTAATTAAGTATAAGTTATTAGTTTTCGATAGAAATACTCAAGACTCTATATTTGTATACAAATTATTATTATTTGATTCGAGTAACAGAAACTATATAATTGTAGAGAAATTATTTGCATTAGATATAAATTCTTGAACATCTATAATTGCGTACAAATAATTATTATTAAATAGGAATATTTACTTGACACCATATGATTGTGTATTCATTTTTTGTATTAGATAGGAATATTTTATACCGTATAACTGTTGGTTGGTTGCTTTTACGGCATTTCAACTCTCGAAGATTATTTAATGTCATTGCCTGTATATACTAAAATCATACAACTGTGCGTAAACAAATGATTATTATTATAAGAAAAGTAAAATAAAATTAGCGAACCTAGTCGAGGGTGACCCGAAGGCTCCCTTTTCGATAGCTACTGCACCAAGGTGTAGGGGAGGGTGCTACTCCTTTCCCTGGATTGCTCCACTTTACCCTTACCTTATAATGCTGAGTGTTAAACAAGATAGCATCAAGTACCATTTTTTGAGTTTTTGGTATGACTCGACCTGGGATTGAAATCAGATCTCCCGGGCCATTGGCGAGCACTCTAACCATTATGCCAATATCTGGTATGAACGTTCTAACCATTGTGCCAATAATGTGATTTTTTCAAAAAATGATTTTTTCGTTTTATGATTTGGTTTAGAAAATCCCTTATTTTGCACGGCTGAAATAAATCATATCAAAGGAAATAATACAGGCATGGATCTTTCTTAAGATCAGCTGAGACACTAAGCCGATCATTCTTTTCTTTGATAAGAAAGATAAAACGACAAAATGTATTTATAGTTTGGCTTTTTTGTTTAATGGAATATCAACTTTATTGGTTTATTGAATGCCAAGGATGTATGTATTGATGGTCATAGTTTCAATGCTCTAGAGTTTCGTAATAAATAATACCTAATGATATCCGTTTTGATTTTTATAATAGTTTAGAAGAAAATTAACAGATTATTAAAAACTGGTAAAGTGTACTTATTTATAAGCAGTACTAATATCTATATATGAGGTGTATTATAAATGTGTGTAGATATTGAAGCCATACAACCGCGTGCAAATTATTTGTATTAGATTGGAATACTTGATATCATACAACTGGAAAAAAAATCTTAAGAAACAATTACACAAAGACATCTAAATGTAGTCGTTCAATTTAAATGATTTACTAAACATCTAGGCATAAATTAACCTGTGACTTGTTGATATGCCGTTAACATCGATCAATTAAACAAAAACATTTTTACTTGGAAAAAAAAAAAAAAGAGAAATGTTTAATGTTGACGAAAAGAGAAAAGGTTAACGTAAAGAAAGAAAGAAAGAAAGAAAGAAAGAAAGAAGTCAATTTATTTATAGCAGATCAAAGAAAGAAAGAAAAATTCATTTTTTTTACATCGGAAAAAAGAAAGAAAGAAAATAGAAGTCAATTTTCTTTACAAAGAAATAAAGAAAGAAATAAAGAAAGAAGTTTTTTTACAGCGGGGAAAAAAGAAAAACATCAATTTTTACATCAGAAGAAAGAAAGAAAGAAAGAAAAGAAAAGAAAATTTTCTTTATAGCGGAAAAATGAAAGAAAGTAAGAAAGAAAGAAATCAATTTTCTTTACACCAGAAAAAAGAAAGGAAAAATAAAGAAAGAAAGAAAAAAGAATGAAAGAAGTCAGTTTTCTTTACATTGGAAAAAAGAAAGCAACAAAATGTTTATTGTTGAAAAGAAACGAAAAAGGTTGAAAGAAAGAAAGAAAGAAAAAAAAATTATGTCAGAATTTTATGAAACCTCAGTTAACCATTTTTCTTCTTTATTAGTAACTACAATGGGCCCCGAGTCATTTGGTGCCCCGGATATGACACTAAACTACATCCGGTTTTGAAGCTCCAATTATGGTGTCCTTGACTTTGTTGTCATTACTCCCAGGTCAACTCTGTTCCAGGCTGGTTATAATGTGTCTCATCCATAGGTCACTGTTTGAGATAATGTTTAAAATGATTTTGAACTACATTAATATATTGCTTCTTAAAACATTGATATTGCCAATATATATTTACCCAACCCTCTAGCAGGAGCAGGATTCGACACAGCAAGTTTTCTTTCCCTCACACTGATTGCCTTGCCAAGGCCATAGAACCAAGTCTACTCTACTATTTACCTGCGAGAGATTCCCCATGGTGTAATGGCTAAAGTGTTGGACTGCAGCCTCGAAGTAAGCGAGTTCAATCTCCAGTCAAGCTATTACGTTCGCTTTCAGACTATTGTTCTTTTACTAAGATGGCTTTGGCATTAAATAACCCACGAAAGTTGATATACCATTAGACAAAGAAACCAAACCAAATCAAACTATTTATCTATAGCAAGATGAATTCTTGCCTTTTCCATGGACATTAGCGTGGAGTGAAAGACAGTTTCGTCTAGTTGTCTAAATTTCTGAGACGAAGCTGGATGATTTTTTTTATCATTAAGGGTTTTGGGACTATTGTCTTCATCTTTATTGTTATTTCCACAACGTTTCCGTCAATATGTCCTCCGGCCTACTTCAGGTGTGTGTCAAACTCGGGAACCTTCACGGAACTTCGAACTACGTCCTTTATTGAATCCACGGGGATCACCTGTTCTGATTCCGTTAGCCATAACCGGGTACAAGTGTTAAGTATTCCTGTATTGTTACTCGTCTGCAGGACATGTAGCATAACGGTTATAGACGTTGGTTCACTAAGCTTCTAAGGAGACAATCATCTGGAGGTTGCAGGTTCAATCCTGAATACAGGCGTTACCTACTTGATATTGCAATGAATATACAATGTTTGTACATCAATTTAAAATGATAGTGAACGATTTGTACCGTATATATAACCCGAGTTCAATTTCTGGACGAGGCTATTTGCATTTCACTTCGTGCTAATATCTTTGGGAAAGGCATGAAACCAAATATTCTCCCTCTCGTCAAGGGCAAATAATAGGGCAGACTGGATTTTTTAAAATCTTTAATAAAGCAACCAGCCTAATAAAACTCAGCTTTAGAAATGACCTTATGTCATACCTTGCTTGGGGTGGTTCAGGTGAATACATACCGTATACGAAGGTTGGCTGAAAAGTTCATAGGCTGACCAAGATATTCACATGGAATGCGATCAAATGAGATTTATTTTTCAACCTAATCCTTCTTGTGGTTCACACAATTTTTCCATTGGTGCTGCTGTGCTTGGAGCTCATTGGTCTGAAAAGTCATTAATTGTAGCTATGACACCATCATATGAACTTTTCAGTCTAGTTGATTGGAGACCATTCTTGTTAAACTGACTTTGAGGCCAAATAACCCAAAAAGAGTTAACATAAAGACTAAACCAAGCAGAAATCTGCTTCTCATTCTTCCCTTTTAGATAAGACATTTAGCTGAGCAATCTTAATAAAAAAAACATTATGCTTATGAAGTTGTTTGCCTATCTAAGATATTTGCAAATATCCAGTATTAGATGGGAATATTTGAAGCCATCTAATTGTGTACAAATTATAAATATTAGAAAGGAATACTTAAAACCATTTGATTGTGTGAAAATTATTCACTTTAGATAGGAATACTTGAAACCGTCTAATTGTGTACAGATTTTTAGTATCAGATAGGAATGACGAAAACTTAATTGTATAAAAATTATTAGAAGTACTTAGGGATACAAGAAACCTTATAAACTATGTACAAATTGTTTTAAATAGAAATACTTGAAACTATATGATAGTGTATATATTATCATTTGGTTGGTTGGTTGGTTGTGTTTTATGGCATATCAACCCTTGCAGGTTATGACAAATTATATATATATATATATATATATATATATATATATATAAATGCAGTTTCTTCCAAGCAGCGATCGTGTCGATACTGCTATATGGATGCACTACTTGGACGCTAACAAAACGGCTGGAGAAAAAGCTAGACAGCAATTACACAAGAATGCTGCGAGCAATCTTGAACAAGTCCTGGAGGCAACACTCATCAAAACACCAACTATACGGCCACCTACCTCCCATCACGAAAACTATCCAAGTTAGACGAAGTAGACATGCAGGACACTGTTGGAGAAGCAGGGACGAGCTCATAAGTGATGTACTCCTATGGACCCCCACTTATGGCCGAGCAAAAGCAGGACGACCAGCTCGAACATACATATAGCAGCTATGTGAGGATACGGGATGTAGCCCTGAAGACCAGCCAGAAGCGATGAACGATGGGGAGAAGTGGCGAGAGAGGGTCAGGGATATCCGTGCTGGTGACACGACATGATATATATATGTATGTATATATATATATATATATATATATATATTAAACTTACAAAAAAATAAAAATGAGCAACAAACCGGTTTCGGTCCTACCTGGTCACAGTTAAACTAGGACAACGATCAAGACAAAAGTGAGGGAATAGACTCTGTAATGTTAGAAAAAAAAATGACGGGGAGGGGAATGTAAAATTGTAATCAAATTAAGACCCAATAAACATTCCCTCTGTTTCCCTCTGGACGGTTTATGGGTCAAAATATAAATGATCTTTAACACTTTAAGATCGAAATCTGAGTGGCACCTGCTTAAAATAGTAAACAGGTCCGCTTTATTTCCTTAAAATACATTTAAGGAAGGCATGAAGCCTTGAGATTTTGTGGGGGTGGGGAAGGGAGTGGTTATGCTATTACTACATAGTCCAAGATAACCTAGCCAGCCACACTCACCGACCCATTCAACAGGGCAACACATAAACAGTCATCCATCACCATTTACGCTACATTCACCAAAGTACCACATTTGTTCTATGAAAAAGACCTTCTAAAAACCCCGAGTGGAATGTGTGATTTTATTTACAATATATGATTTATTTACAATGAATGTTATATGATGGGAATGGGAGAAAAACACCGAATACAATAAGACGAAAAGCGAAACCAAGGGAAAAATTTCCCCGTTTGGTTGCTCTCCCATCCTCCCGTCAAGGAAATGGAGGCTGACTGTTTTCCGGTGTCCGAAAACACTGAAAACAAGCCGGACCTACCCTAGGTGGGAGAGGGATCCAAGTCTAATGGGGCCAAAAAAAAAAAAATGACAAAAAAAAATACAGGGTTGCGTGCGGTGTGGGCGGTTAAATGACAGATAATATAAATTATATACATGTGAAATTCCAAAATCTTCAACAAAAACGGGCTGGAGTGAGGGTTGAGGTGCAAAACTAATGGGGATGGGGAAGATCTTGGAGACTAACAACTAGATGACAGGGACGATGACTCACAATACACTGCTAACTAGGCTTCAAGGGGGAAAGAAGCTTTTCCTACTCGGGGTGGGGTCCCAAGGGACCCGTACCGTAGACGCCATGGGCAGGAAGAGGAGGGAAGGATAACTCCAACGTTTCCCCCTTTCGTACGACCTGGCTCGCTGCATTTACCCACCTTTTGTCGAATGTTATGTGATCCAAGCGTTTTCTATCGCATCTGATTTTGACTCTAAGCTGATGCCTAAAATACAAAACCAGATTACGATGAGAAAAGTTTGCAACATCATACAATCCCTTCTTTCGCGTCGTCCAAATCACCATTCTAGTAACAGCTAGGATCGCTAGAAACATCACACGCTTCTCACCCTGAAACGGAGGAAGAACGTTGTCTACGACGTAACCAACGTTGAGCAGCACGAGCTACTTGGGTTCGATGCGAGCCGTCTACTCCCCGACGTGAGCCCAGAACGGACGAACTCGCTCGCAGTAGTAGAAGGCGTGCTCAACCGTTTCTTCTAAACCACTGCTGCAGCAAGCACAATGGGGCACGTCTGCCTGGCCCGCTCTGAAGTCTAAACCGAGAAGGGGTAACGCGTTCCGTGCAAGTCGTCAGGTGAGCGAGAACTCGGAGTGGTTAAAAAAGATCAATCTTGGCGCCCAATTCCAGTGGGAGTAGATCTTTCCCGCCGTCCAGCCGTGCTGCTTGCTAAGAGGGTCCAAAGCGGAACCCAACACTAGCCCCCGATACAGCTCTTTCCGAGGCCGTGACAGGTCACTGGACCCAGGAAGGTTACAAAGAGCCGCTCAGCACTCGCGAACAAACGGTGTTTCGCCCATCGGCTTACGTCGACCTTCAGCCTTTGGGTCTCACTGGACGTGAGGAAAAGTCCGACTCGTCTTTCGTCTGCACCACTGCCTGAGGGTTGTGGTACGCCATGCTAATCTATCTACGGAACTCCGGTTCTACGGAAATCCGGCAGTCTCCAAAACAGACGCCAAAAGCCGATGGTCAACCCCATCGAAGGGCTTGGACTGATCTAAACTGATCGGCGCGGCTTCTTGGTGTCTTCTATCCCCTCTAGGTCCTCGCGAATCAAGTGCAGATTGTCTTGGATTGATCTTCCCTTCAAAGCTCGAGGCCGATCAGATCGCTAATGACAAGCTGTAAATGTTTCGCTAAGACCCACGCCAAAATCTTTAACTCAGTGTTAAGCAAAGTTATGGGCCTGTAATCGTCTAATCTCTCTCAAACATGCCTGCCACCTTTCTTCAGCAATGTGATCACGCCCTTAGTAACGCTACCAGGGATGGCTCCCTGGGCGAACCAATGGTTGAACATATCTGCCAGAATAGGCACAAACATGTGCGGCAGCATCAAGTACACTTCGTAGGGTAAACCATCTAGACCTGGCGACTTGTTGAGGCTGACTTGCTTCAACGCACCACGGACTTCGCATTCAGTAATCACACCCTTGCAGCTAGCCGCTTCAGCCGCCGCTTCAGCCGCCGCCCCAGGGCGGACAAAGTCGGCAAGATAGCTGCGAAACTACTGCAGCGGGAGATCAGTACAGCGGGCAATGCGATCACGAAAGTGCGTCCGAAAGGCATTACGTATCTCACAGCACGTGCCCATCCGGGGACTTGACGGAATAGATATACCGACCGGGAAACCTTCACGCTGTCGCGTTCGATTTCACAGCTTTGTTGAGAATTCTTTTTAACCTAGATCTAACTACGAATCCCTTGTAGCGCTCGCAATTCTCACGCTCAAGGTCCCTCCTAGCTAGTTCTACGGTTAGGGAGTTCCCCTCAGCCACCGCTCGGGAAAGTCTATCTTCTATAGATTTTGCCTTCCTGGTCCTATCTAGGATGAGCTAGCGACCGTACTTGGTGGCGAAATCTCTAATCTTATGTTTAAGAGAAACCCACCACCTGTTCTCGGTAACCGCCCCCATTAACGCCCGCTTAATTAGGGATTCCAGCCGGTCCCGGAAGTCCCGTATCTCCCGTAAGGAGGTATTGAACTTCTAGTAGCCGGCCAGACTAGCCTATTAGTTAACTGCAGACTGACCCTAACAAGTTTATGGTCAGTCAGCAATATCAAGTGGAACGTGGGACAACTAACGAAATCGCTATCAGCTCTTCTCACTAACACTCTGTCCAAGTAGGAAGCTACTTTGGCAGAGGGCAAACTATTTAACCACGTCCACATCTCCCTCCCTGGGTGATCCTGACGAAACCTGTCGACCAAGTCATGACGAGCCATAAAGTCGACAAGGCTGCTTTCACACCTTCCCAACCTACTATCTCCCTGTCCGACCTTATCTATCTTGGGATCAAGGATCGCATTCCAATCACCCATTAAGACTAGCCGCTTCGAATCGTCCAGGAACGGCGCCAACCGACGAAAAAGGGAAACCCTCTCCACAGCGATATTGGGCGCATAGACCACAACCATCCGGAACTCGAAACTTTTAACGGCAACATCGGCCACAACCAGTCGGCCCCTGTCACCTGCAAAAACAACGTCAACATCAGTATCAAGGCTGCGTCCAACTAGGAAAGAGACCCCAGCGCTACTGCTTCTGCTGTATGCAGAGAAAACGTTAAAGTCGTTCTCCAGCACCCGTTCTCCGTAGCGCAAATGAAGTGAGTCTTCTGCACCGCAGTAACATCTACACTGAAGTTCGTGAGTTCAGCAAGCAAGCGCTTACACTCGCTTGAATTCCTCAGTGTTCTCACCTTCAAAGTGGCAAGGTTTAATGCCATCAGACCCACTTACCTTACTCAGTAGACTACGGGCCGGAAATTCTCTGGGGTGAGGATGCCGACGGCCCGATGCAGGGAACTCGACCGTCCCTGGAAATTCCCCCGACATCCAGGGGGTACCTCAACTTTAGGGACCTATAAAAACAGGGTTGAACATAAATCGGGACCCTGCTTGTACATTTAGACAACATTACATTGAGGGAGGGGTGCTCCGACTCCGCCAACCTTATGTCCGTTTGACTGGCTTCCTCAAGGAAACGCCACAGCTCCCTTGTACGGTTGCCAGCCGAACGAACAAAGGTGGTCGCCCTGGGTGCACCCCTAAACAGGTATCGGTTGGTAACGTCTTTGTGTTCAATGTGATGTTAATGAGTTTAATGTTTTTTAACTTGGTGCTTCAATGTGGGGGATTCCAGAGTTTCTTCGCAAAAATAAAAAGCATTAAAAGCTCGCCGGACCTCATTAGAGGCCGACTTCGCTAGATGTTTTGATGATGATAGTTGCGGGGTTGAATCTCTGTTTACCAAATGGGACCGGGAGAGTAGCTTGGGGGTTGAAATGGGTGAAAGAGAAAGCAATATTGGGGAAAGAGGGATTTCAGTTGGTTGGGTTGGAGTATTTTTTGGTTGTAGGTGTGGAATGATTTGCGCTGGTAGCTGGGGTTGAGATGGTTGCTGTTTTTTTTTTGCTATGTTTTTTTCAATAGGTTGTGACTGGAACGGCATTGATGGTTGTGGCTGAGATTGAGCTTCAATCTGTGTTTGGGGCGTTGTTTTTTGACAAAGTTTGTTCCTCCCCCTATGTTGCAGAGTCCCCACTGTTTCTTCTTCTTTTCAGGTTTGTAGATGTTTCCATTTCAGACTGCTCTTCCGGTATCTGTTAACTTTTCTTTTTTTCCCTTTTTTTATGGTGATATGGGTGAAACTTGGTCTGGTGCTATTGTAATTTCCGCTGTGTTTGGTGCTGTTCCATTTGTTTTTGCTGTTAGTGCTATTTTAGTTGTCGTTTCTTTTTGTGGTGTTTCTTGTGGTGCTGTCGGTGATTTGATGGTTGATTTTTTAATTGTTTTTGCCTTTACGGGTAACCTGGGTCCACCCCTCCTCTTTGTTGGGGTGGTCCCCAGTTTCCGGATTTGCATTGATTGCTACAGTTGTGGCTTCAGCTGCTATTATCTTTATTGTTGTTGTAGTAGTTGTAGTTGTAGTTGAATCATTAGTTTTGTTGCAATGGTGGTTGCTTTTTGGGGGCAGGATCGTGCAAAATAGCCTAGCTGTTTGGAAGACCAACACAATGGTCTTCTACCTTCAACAACCACAATCATTGTCGTGTCTTTGCAAGTAATCGGGTGTGGGATGGCGTGGAACCCTCCCCTGTTTAAAATCATGGTGAAAATGTAGTCACCGTATGCCGTCCTCCTCGCCGATGAGATGAGCATGCCGTCTTCGACGTCGCCGAATAAACATAAAAAGGCGGCGAGAATGTCTCCAACCAGTTCCATGGAGACGTTGCATACAGTGACTTTGATTCTCCTCTGTCCTCGGTATTCGGGTTGAAGCCGGAAGAACCTTGTCGTAATGTTGTTTGAGGCCAGCTTCTTTGTTAGGTCTTCGGAAGGCAATTGGACATCCCAGGTGGCAAAACTCCTGCAGTAAAAGTAATTACCTGGGATGCCTGCAGTTTTTAGCACTTCCTCAAATGCTTCCTTTTTTAAACCGGCAAGTCTCCCGGTCTTTAAATCTGTGACCACAAACGACAGTTTTAGGCTCAACAGCCTCTACCAATTCTGGGATTGGTAGAATTTCACTTTCTTTAAAGTACTTCGCATATTTGACTCTGTCGTTAGTGTGGTCAGCCGGCGTTTTTTTATTTCTTTGTATTTGCAGCGACCTGGAGACTGGTGCTGGCGGTGGCCTTTTGAGCTGGCTGATGAAGCGTATGATAAATCTCCCGGCTTCGGGGAGGGTTCAGTATCGTCGAACATGTCTTGTTGTGAAGCCGAATGAGATGGATTTAAAGTCGGCTCCTTCATAGTTGCGTGAGGCAACTTGGAAGAGGGGCGAATGTTAGTATTAAAAAACACATTTGAATAACTTTAAAAAAAAAATCCGATGAAGTGAATGAAACGAGTGACGTGTGAATTCCGAATGACGAAGGAACAAATAACAACTGTTGTTTGACCCACTCCAAGTGCAAAAACACTAACAATTGTTTGAGGAGGTCACAAAGCAATAACAAGAAAACGATAATAGTAGTTCCAACAAATAACTTCAACAAAAGACTTACTTGACGCAAAATCCAAAAGCTAGAGAGAACCACCCTAGTGAACTGATCCGCACTCAAATAGTAAACAGGTCTGCACTGTAGGATGAGGCACGATCACAGTAATTTATTAGGTGTTCTGCTATAGCAGACCCGTATGTGTTATTAATATGGTCACCAATTAGTTTCCTTGCTGTATTTTCGTAGGCACACGTTGTTTAATTTTTTGCGTCCAATCATTGATTTGTTCTCCCGATGTATTGCAAACCGCAAACACATGTAAAAGAATATATTAAAGCACTATGTTGGGTGTGTGTGGGGGGGGGAGAGAAGATCTTTCCGACCAGATGGCAACACACAGTACGTGTATGAAACAAAACCCATGTAAATTGGAAGAAAAGTAACACTTCCATACGTACGCAGAAATCTGATCAGCGAAACAGTCACTGATATCACCCAGCCAGGGTAGTTTGAGATACACAGGACATTTCTGGGCCGAAGTGACTTTTATCTTAATAAAGTGAGCAATTTTATCCCTGATAACAGATAGAACAATATATTCAGAGAAGCCATTGTTACAAAGTGCCTCAGTGATAAAACTAACTTCACAGTCAAGTTTAGACTCCGAGCATATCATTAATGCTCTGTGTACAAAAGTCTTGATCAAATTAAGTTAATGCTTCTTTGGGCAAAATGAATCCCAACGGATGTAAAAACCTTTGAAGGTAGCTTTACGATATACACTCGTTAGGAAACAAGAAGCCTCTTTATACGCCTGGACATCAAGAAAAAGCAGTGTGGAGTTACTCTCTTTCTCAAGAGTAAATCGAAGAGAAGGGTGCATTTTATTAAGATGGGAAAAAAATTTGAAAGCCTCAGTCTCACTACCAAATCTACAGAATGTGTCATCAACATAGCGAAAGTGCACATCAGGTACCGTGCACTTAGAGAACAAATCAACTTCATGGAACCCTTCGAAAATTCCAGTCAATGTGGGGCCCACAAGGCCGAATGAATGGGGTAACCAATGAGACTCGAACTCACTCGTGTAGGTTTGCTAGTCAAGCTTGCTAACCGTTACACCACCAAAAGTGTTCTCAGTGCAACGATATATGGTTTCAAGCACTTAATAATAATCCTTAGTAAAAAATTATAGCTTTCCTAATAGAAAATAATCAACAGTTATATGGCATCAAGTATTTCTATCGCATATGGATAATTTTTTGACCCTGATATCGGATCCGAATTAATAAAATCATTCGGGGTCAGATGGACTTGGGAGTATGTTGTTTAGTCTCAACAAGGACACCCCTTTTGGAGGGAGTCTTACGCATTGGTAGAAGATGTAGTCAACGTATTCTAAATACCAATGTCAGGGTTTCTTACTTAATGATTAGTTTTTTCACACTGTTATATGGTTTCAATTATACTTATCTAACACCAATAATTTGCATGCAACTGAAGTAACTAATAATAATTCTTAGTTTTACAGTCTTCTTAACATGAATAATTCTATTGGATAATTATGATTATTTGTTTGCACACACTTATATGATATAACGAATTCTTATCCAATTCAAATACTTTTTAAACAGATCTATTTCGTAAATAGGAGGGACCCTAACTGTTACAATCACTCCAGGACGGAGTGGACCTCGGAATAATACCAATGAAGTGGTACTCCATATTCCCCAGTGCTCCAGAACTGGAGCCTCACCATCAGATGCAGTTTAATGTCATAGTTATGTCTCCTTTTTGTGGTTGACGGTGTATTGGATACTCATTGGTTGACGATTCACTTTGGTTCAGTTAAAGAAGAATCTCAACGCTTTTAACTTTAGAAAATAATCTCTTCTTTTTTATTTCGCGTGTCTTATCTTTGGAAAAAGAACTTTGCCTGAAAACCTCGAAGAGCCAAATAAATACGTCGATTCACCAGATATGCCAGAGAAAGAGAGAGTAACAATTTGGATTCTTCTATGATGTCATCTCCCGGGATATTTTCAATCGTCACTGCGGCGTGTACCTTCAATGCTTGACATGTCACTTATTGCACTTGCATAGGTCGTATTTGACAACATGTCGAATTTGAGGTCTCTGGCTTTTTCATCATCGTATTTCGAACCTGAACTCCATGACTTCACTTTCTCTGTATCCAAGTTGGCCCTCTGGTACCAAGTCCGGCCCAATATCCTCCAATATGAGCGCTTCTCTCAGTGTATACGTTATATAACAGGGGTCTTACCCTTCTGCAGAGAAAGCAGTTGTATTCTAAGCCCGGCTAACACGAATGTTTTAGTAATAGTGTTGATAATCTAATAACTGGATATCCCTAAAAATCTCTTGCTAAAAACAGAATCCTCACTTGTAGGTAGTCTAGATCGCAATATGGCCGCCTCCAGCAAAAGATTCCAATTTTTTACTTGTTATAGCTTTGAGAGGTATCCATATTTAATTAGGTGTACCTTCTCCGCTAACATACAGCTGTTTCAGGGAAACGTGAGCATTGTCTTAGACGGCGAGCAAAACATTTTTCGACAATTAAAACTCTGAAGGTTTCATCAACAAGTTTATAAACTACCAGGAAAAGCTAAAACTGAAAAAGAACAAAATGCAGTTTGACAAATGCGTGAGTGGAACGATGTACAAAAACGTTGGCAGGGGCTGGAAGCCGAATATTGACTTAAGGAACCATGGGATAAATAAACACATAGTAGCAAACAGTTCTTTGATAAAAGGGAGTTATTGAAGTAAAAAAAACGTTTGGGGGTGAAGAATAGAATTACTTTCTCGTAAGAGGAGTCAAAGAAGCAAAGCGAAATTAACACTAAAAATGGATTCTTGTAAATAAAATTCACGAAAGGGAAATATTTGATAGTGTTAAATAATTACGATAGTTATGTATTTCAAGAGGGGAAGGCAAAATGTCTTACGAACGATGCTCGAAATATCGGACTATATCAGGAAGGATTAATGTAGCGAAGCCTTGGTCAATATCTTCATTAAGGAAATGAAACTAAAAGTTCTCTACCGGAGACAAATCTAAAAAATGTACCCTAAAACCCAATGGTCACCAAGGAAGATAACTGGTAGGGAATCTAATCTATGGTGTAACACGATATTAAGTTTAGCATAGTATGGCACAAAGCCTACAAATATGTGGCAGTCAGTAATAATTGAACTTCCAACAATAATTTGAAAAACTAAGATATATAGTTTATGTATCATCATCATCATCATGTCGTGCCGCCAGCACGGATATCCCTGACCCTCTCTCGCCACTTCTCCCTATCATTCATCGCCTCTGGCAGGTCTTCAGGGTTACATCCTGTGTCCTCACATAGCTGCTGTATGTAAGTTCGAGCTGGTCGTCCTGCTTTTGCACGGCCATATGTGGGGGTCCATAGGAGTACATCACTTATGAGCTCGTCCCTGCTTCTCCAGCAGTGTCCTGCGTGTCTGGTTCGTCTAACTTGTATAGTTTTCCTAATGGGAGGCAACTGGCCGTATAGTTGGTGTCTCGTTGGATGTTGTCGCCAGGACTTGTTCAATATTGCTCTCAACATTTTTGTGTAATTGCCGTCTAGCTTCTTCTCCAGAAGTAATAATCTATTCTTGTCGAAGCTCTCATCAATTTTGGGAATCGCGTGATTTAAGTTTTGCTTCTTCGTACGTGGATGTCATTGGAAAGCTGGTGCCCTTTCCATGAACACAACCGGATTAAAATCTTAGGGTGCTATATATATATATATATATATATATATATATATATATATATATATATTACCTCTCTCTGCTACGGTTAGAATGCGACACAAAGTCAATCGAGTATAGAATTACAATTTAATTGGAATCAATCATTTCTAATAAGAATTAAATGTACTGGCTTTTCAGCCAAAAATTAAGGGGGAGGGAATCCTCGTGGAGTAGGTGTCCAGATTAAGGGTTGAAGGGTTTTACACCTTTCCCAAGAGTATTAGCCTAAAAGTGAACTTAGTAACGCAGATGTAGTTTTAACTTGCTTACTACAATTTCACAGTCCAGAGCGTTAGCCACTACAGCACGGGAACTTCCCCTTGAAGGTTCAAATGGGATTTTAAGATTTTAACATGTTACGTGGCTCCGTTTATTCAGGTTAAGCGCTATAACGACAATAAAAAAGGTGCAAATTGTTTTCAAAAAATATATCTCATAATATTATGTATGTCTATGTGTTTATAACCGAATTATTTGGTAAACGGGACATTTTAGTATCAACTTTTTTTGATAAAGTACACCTACATTTTCTGGACGATGAAAGAGAAATTGATTTTGAGTCAATTCAGCTACCGGACATCGAGTATCGTGTATTTTTTTGGTATTTCAATTTAAAAAAACTATCAACTCTTACACACACCACTAGAATTATCTCCCCTGTCTTTTACTCTTTCGAAATCAGGACTGAAACAAGTAAGTAGCACATTAACACTGTGTTGCTAAAAAAAAATGACAAATACGGCGAAATGGAAAAGAATTAATAAAATGTTTGGTTTTTTTTTAAAGATTTACAATAATTTTAAAATTTGTTACTATTTTTCTTTTCTTAAAAAACACATTTGGTATCGATTGTATTTTCTTAATGATCAAAAGATTTTCTTGTTTGATTTTCTTAATGATCTAATGTTTTTTCTTGTTCGATTTTCTAAATGATCAAATGTTTTTCTTGTTCGATTTTCTTAATGATCACATGTTTTTTCTTGTTCGATTTTCTTAATGATCAAAAGTTTTTCTTGTTTGATTTTCTTAATGATCAAAGGTTTTTTTGTTTGATTTTCTTAAAAGTTACATTGATCGTTTATTAGTTTGATTTTCGGAATCTATTCAGTTATGAATATGATTATTTGTTCAACATTCCCTCAACACAGGCAATAGCCCATCTTGTATATATTTAGATTATTTATTAATATAATATTCTTGAGAATTATCAATCGAATTTGTATAGTCGAAGGATTCGTTAAGAGTAGATATTAAAATCTTTATAACAGTTTTCGAATGATATAAAAAGATTTATCCAATATTTCTGCGAGGGAAAGATTTGTTTGAAAAAATCTAACAGAAGAATTGGTAAACAGTAGAATTGTAGAACGTAACACCTTTTTCAGCACACCTGCAGTTTCCGTTGTCAAAGAACGGCAAAAATGTACCTGTCTATTTTATTACTTCATACAGGCGATGTTAGTTAAAATTCCGGAAGGGACCAGCAGGTGATGCTTTGATGGCATCAACAATGGCGGAATTTGATGTTATAAAAACGAACAAACAAAACAGCAAAGAAAACAACCTCGTATTTTCAACGATTGTGAAGTGACTCGTGCAAACCCCAACTGGACAAAAATATATGAGCATGCCTTAACCTATGCATCGTTTACAAAATGCTTTGGTTTGGTCGATGTGTTGAACGGCATATCAACTCTTTATGGGTTATTTTATGCCGAAAATGCTGAAAATAGGTTCATTTGTTTAGTTTGATTTGTTTTAAGGCATATAAACTCATTATGGAGTATCTAATGCTGAAATTTGATTCATCTGTTTGGTTTATTTGCTAAATGGCATATCAACTTATTATGGAGTAATTAATGCTGAAATTTGATTCATCTATTTGGTTTGGTTTGTTTTATTTATCAACTCCTAATGAGTTTGATTGATTCGGTTTGGATTTGACCTAGCTTATTTGTTTAATGGCATATATATGATCTAGCTTATTTGTTTAATGGCATATATATGATCTAGCTTATTTGTTTAATGGCATATACATATACCTTATGGGTTATTTTGGATTAAGCTTGACGGCAATTACAGAAGAATGATGCGAGCAATATTAAACAAGTTCTGAAGATAGCACCCTACAAAGCACCAGCTGTACGGTCACTTACCACCCATCACGAAAACTATCCAAGTTAGAGGAACCAGACATGCGAGACACTGCTGGAGAAGTAGGAACGAACTCATAAGTGACATAGTCTTGTGGACCCCTTCACATGGACGAGCAAAGGCTCATTTGATTCATTTGATTGGTTTGGTTTATTTCATTTTTTAACGGCATTTCAGCTCAGAGTGACAGGACTGTAAAGCTAAAAAGAAATCAGAAGTTAACAAGACTAAATAAGAAGATATTGATACTCATGATATACAGTTTCGATAAGAAACACTTGAAGTTTGATTTGGTTTATTTGTTTAAGGGCATATCAACTCTTTATGGATAATTCAAAGCCAAAATAGGATTTATAAATGTTTGGTTACAATCATTACTAAATTTTAAATGTTTTGTTTATTATATTTTAAATGTTTCATAAAATTTTTAAAAATTTCACTTTTTAAATCGATTGTATGTAAAAAGAAAAAGACAACCTTTTTTTACTTGAAACCAGATAATTGCTTGAAATACTTGAAACCATAAAATTGTGTGCTAATTAGTATTTGATCGAATACACGAAATAATACACCCCTGGACAAAAATATAAGACCACCTTCAAAAATGAAAAAAAGATATTGTTTATAATTTTTACATGATTAAAATCAGATATATGAAAGATAAGGTTAAGAGACATTTAAATTTAAGATAAGAAAAAATTTCAATCCATTATATATATATATATATATATATATATATATATATATATATATATAAGCATTTATGCTGAATTTTAAAATTTATTTTTGACTTAAATATAAGACTACCTATAAAGACTTTAGAAAGAAGGACATAATTTAATTGAAAAATTTATTATATTCAGTTTACGTCCTATAAAAGCTATTAAAACTGTAATAGTTAAAAAAAACTAAAACATAAATGGCTAAAAGAACTAGATTATCTGAATTTGAGGAAAGCGAGATTACAGCTCTGAAAGAGTTGGAAAATCTCAGAGGAATTTCGTAGATCTTATGATGCAGTAAAACTGTTATCAGCAATTACTTGAAAAGTGCAAATAAGTATGGGAGTAGAAAACTGACTGGCAGGTCAGAAAAATTATCACTACAATTCAAGAGAAGAATTGTTCACCAAGTAAAAAAGAAAACTTTGTTAACATCAAAAATATTGAAATCTCTAGTGGATGTTCCTTGCAGTACTAGAACAATTAGAATGTATTTAAACAACAAAAAATTAAGTATAAGAAAAGAATTCATCGTCCAAGGTTAACTATTGAAGCACAAAGAGAAATAACTGGAATATGTTCGTCAATATCAAACCATGAGTGCTAAAGAATGGTGAAAAGTTGCTTTCTCGGATGAAAAGAAATTCAATTTAGACAGTCCAGATGGCTTTCAGAAATACTGGCATGCAAAAAATTTTTCCAGAGGAAATTACTCAACAAGGCATAGTGGAGGAGGATCTCTTCTGATGGGGGGGGGGGTCTAACCTTCAGGAAAACTTAAACTTAAAAACTTAAACTATAATTTGTCAGTGGTTGACAAAATAGCAGCAGACTATTTGAAGATGCTAAATGATTTATCTCTCGCACAAGAAGAGCGTTGTCAACATGGAGAAGAATGGATTTTCCAGCAAGACAATGCTGCTATCCACAATGCATCAATAACAAAGAAGTACTTGCTTGAACAAAAATAAGACTTCTTGACCACCCAGTATGCTCTCCAGACTTCAATCCTATAAAAAATTTGTAGGGATTGATTGTTGCAAAAGTTTCTGATGGAGGTCAACAGTACTCAACAATTTCTGAACTCAAAAACGTCATCTTAGACGCATGGGAAAATAATTTCGGTTCAACTTCAGAAACTAGTTGATAGTATGCCTAGCCAAGAGACTGTCAAAGCTAACGATGGATCTACAAAATATTGAATAAAAAATTTGCCTATATATTCTATAGTTCGGCTCATTGGTCTTATATTCATGTCAAAACAAATTTTTGAAATTAAGCATAGATGCTAATAAACATGAATTGAAACTTCTTCATATTTTAAATTTGATTGACTTTGTGGCTTATCTTTCATATATCTGAGTTTCATAAATTAAAAATTATAAACAATATCTTTTTCTTCATTTTTGAGAATGGTCTTATATTTTTGTCCAAGGGTGTATAACTGTTTAAACAAATGATTGTTATGTAGGAATAGTTACTTGAAACCATATAATTGCTTGGAATACTTGAAGCAATATAACTGTGAGCAAATTATCGGTGTTAGGTAAGAATAATAAAGAAAGTATTCTGCTTTGTCGGCTCGTGATGTAAGACTCTCTCACCGAGTGTCCAGGGTATGATACTAAACTGCATTTGATGGTGAGGCTTCAGTTCTGGAACCAAAGAGAAGGTGTAGAAACTCTTTATTACAATTATTCCTAGGTCTACTCTGACCCGGAGTGGTAGTACCTGTTAGAGTCCCTTCAATGGGTCAAACAGAACCGTTCAAACCTTTACTAAACAGTATAATTATTAGTTATTTGAAACTGTACAGCTGTGAGCAAGTTATTCGTATTTGATAGGAATACTTGAAAACTAAAATTATTAATGTTAAATAGCAATACTTGAAACCAATTAACTTTGTGCAAATAAATGATTTATATAAAAAAAGAATCATTAGTGTTAGATAGCAATACTTGAAGCCATTTAACTGTGTGCAAATAGAACTATAAGTGTCTGATAAAAATACGTGAGAACATGTCATCATCATCATTATATAGTGCCGCCAGCACGGATATCCCTGACCCTCTCTCGCCACTTCTCCCTATCATTCATCGCCTCTGGCAGGTCTTCAGGGTTACATCCCGTGTCCTCACACAGCTGCTGTATGTAAGTTCGAGCTGGTCGTCCTGCTTTTGCTTGGCCATATGTGGGGGTCCATAGGAGTACATCACTTATGAGCTCGTCCTTCGAGCAAATAAAGGAGCTTTAAATAGTGTTGAAAGAAATTTACCTACAAACTATTCACTTACAAATCATTTATAATTTAATCAAGATTTGGAATGAAATAAAAATCAACAATTGATAAGGCATTAAAACACATAACAAAACATTGAAAAAGTATACGTATTTATTCCTATATAATACAGATTTACATCAGTATATTTAAATGTTTGAATGTAATATTTTCAATGCTCCGCTGCTTTTAAAAAAAATAACTGCACATTGTTATTAATCTATATGAATATTTTCTGGGGCACCTCTGGTGGTGTAACGGTTAGCAAGCTTGACTAGCAAACCTACAGGAGTGAGTTCGAGTCTCATTGGGCGCCCCATTTATTCGGCCTTGTGCCACATCGAAGCAAAGAGCTTCGTAAATTACTATATGAATATTTTCTGGGGCACCTCTGGTGGTGTAACGGTTAGCAAGCTTGACTAGCAAACCTACAGGAGTGAGTTCGAGTCTCATTGGGCGCCCCATTCATTCGGCCTTGTGCCACATCGAAGCAAAGAGCTTCGTAAATTACTATATGAATATTTTCTGGGGCACCTCTGGTGGTGTAACGGTTAGCAAGCTTGACTAGCAAACCTAGAGGAGTGAGTTCGAGTCTCATTGGGCGCCCCATTCATTCGGCCTTGTGCCACATCGAAGCAAAGAACTTTGTAAATTACTTTGGGCACCTCTGGTGGTGTAACGGTTAGCAAACTAGACTAGCAAACCTACAGGAGTGAGTTCGAGTCTCATTGGGTGCCCCTTTCATATGGCCTTGTGCCACATCTAAGCAAAAAGCTTAATAAATTTCCACCTCCGGTGGTGTAACGGTTAGCAAGCTTGACTAGCAAACCTACAGGAGTGAGTTCGAGTCTCATTGGGCGCCCCATTCAATCGGCCTTGTGCCACATCGAAGCAAAGAGCTTTGTAAATAACTATATGAATATTTTCTGGGGCACCTCTGGTGGTGTAACGGTTAGCAAGCTAGAACTAGCAAAACTACAGGAGTGAGTTCGAGTCTCATTGGGCGCCCCATTCATTCGGCCTTGTGCCACATCGAAGCAAAGATCTTTGTAAATTACTATATGAATATTTTCTGGGGCACCTCTGGTGGTGTAACGGTTAGCAAGCTTGACTAGCAAACCTTCAGGAGTGAGTTCGAGTCTCATTGGGCGCCCCTTTCATTCGGCCTTGTACCACATCGAAGCAAAGATCTTTGTAAATTACTATATGAATATTTTCTGGGGCACCTCTGGTGGTGTAACGGTTAGCAAGCTAGAACTAGCAAACCTACAGGAGTGAGTTCGAGTCTCATTGGGCGCCCCATTCACTTGCCCTTGTGCCACATCGAAGCAAAGAGCTTTGTAAATTACTATATGAATATTTTCTTGAATAATATAAAGTAATGCAATCTAATATAAAGAATTTGCACACAAATGTATGTTCCGAAGTATTCCTACCTAATTCTCATAATTAGCTTAGAGGTGTATGGTTTTAAGTATTCCTATCTAAAACTCAAAATTCGCTCAGAGGTGTATGGTTTTAAGTATTCCTATCTAATACAAAATATTGCTCAGAGGTGTATTGTTTTCAGTATTCATATCTAATAGAAAGTATTTCTTAGAGGTGTATGGTTTTAAGTATTCCTATCTAATGAAAAGAATTTGCTCAGAGTTGTATGGGTTAAAATATTCCTATCTAATACAAAAATATTTCTCAGAGATGTATGATTTTAAGTATTCCTATCTAATACAAAAAAATTGCTCAAATGTAAATGGTTTTAAGTATTTCTATCTGATACTTATAATTTGCTCAGAGGTGTATGGTTTTAAGTATTACAATCTAATACTAAAAATTTACACAGACGTGTATGGTTTTTGGTATCCCTATCTAATACAAAAGCATTCCTCAGAGGTGTATGGTTTTAAGTATTTCTATGTAGTACTTATAATTTACTCTGAGGTGTATGGTTGTAAGTATCCCTATCTAATGAAAATAATTTGCTAAGAGGTGTATGGTTTTAAGTATCCCAATGTAATACTTTTAATTTACCCATCGGTATTCCTATTTAAAACGAAAAATTTAATCTGAGTTGTATAGTTTTAACTATGCCTATTTAATACAAAGAAGGGTATTACCCAGAAGTGTATTGTTTAAAGTATTCCTATTTCATACTTATAATTTACTCAGATTTGTATGGTTTTAAGTATCTCTATCTAATAGAAATAATTTTCTCAGAGGTGTATGGATTTCAGTATTCCTATTTTATACAAAATATTTGCTTTGAGGTTTATTGTTTTAAATATCCCGTCTAAGATAAAGAATTAGCTCAGATGTGTATGGTTTTAAGTATCCCTATCAAATGCTAATCATTTTTTCAAAGGTGTACGGTTTTAAGTATTCCGTCTAATACAAAGAAATAGCCCAGGTGTGCAAGGTTTGAAGAAGCCCTATCTAATACAAATAATTTGTTCCAAGGTGTTTGTTTTTAAGTATCCCAATATAATACTTCTAATTTGTTTAGAGGTGTATGGTTTTAAGTATTCTTATCAAACACAAACAACTAGCTGAGAGGTGTATGGTTTTAAATATTCCTATCTAATACTTATAATTTGCTCAGAGGTGTCTGACGTTGTGAATCCAGCCCTGGCCGATACGTCTAGCTTAGCCTTGGAATTTTCACCGACATTCAATCCCTTGGCTCTGCTTATTAATCTGAGATAACTGCTACCATTCGCCACGTTGTGAATTTCTGATCCGAATGGCGGTGTTTTAGCTACCTCAGATCGTTTCTACTGTGGGAGTCGATCTAATTTTGGCTGGAATCTACGCCGAAGTAAAATCGCTGTTTGGAGAGAAATTGTTCCTGTGTCGGTTCATAAAAATACACAAGAAGAAAGAAAACAACGCTTTCGATTTTTGTATAATACAATTTTCTCAAAGCTATTGTTTTTATCTAACTATATACGTACTTACAGAAGTGTGTAGAATACAAAAAGAAAGAAAATTGTCTTACGAATCCTATTCGTTCGTTTGGAAATGTAACAGATCAAACAGAAGGTGTAAGGGAGGCGACTATCGTTTCTTGGTTATCTTAATAAAAATATTTGTTCGTCTCGGCTTTTGCTTCGAACTCTCAGTTCTGGACTAATCTTGACTTCTCCCGAAATTCTAGGACTATCCACAATCCTTGGGTGGGTTCTGCGCTGATCCCTTCTCTGTCTCTCTTGATCTCTCTTCTCTCGTCTTCCTTGATCTGATCTCTACCCATCTATGAGTGCTGCACACTGCTTATATAAATTGGGGGTGGGGTTTCGACAACCCTTGGGCACGCCCATGCATAATGATATGTAAATTGCCCGGTTAGTCAAACTTCCTCCACACATGGTTGGCATTTTCTTTTAAAGAGGTACTAAAAATGAATTTTAGTAGCCCCCACTGATACTAGCCAGACCAGCAACACTTGAAATGGAAGAAATCCACTTATGCTGTTTCAATCTCTAGCTTGAACTTTTTCCCTATCTAGACCACACAGATTTCATTACTGTTTTTATCGCAAGATGCACTCAACGAATCTCGGGACGTCGGTCAAAAGTTAAAAATAAATAAATAAATAAAATAAGATAGGAAATGAAATGATAAGAAGAAGAGAAAAAAATATATGAATTTTCTCTATTTTTTCCCTGAATTAACAAAAGAAAATAAACTTATTTCCAAATCCATCCTTTCGTTCATCTAACAAACAAATTCGTTCTAATCCCTTAGAATCGTTAATTAATCAATCAATCTGGGGTGAGGTGGAGTTCTTTCTGTCACAATTCCTCCCTTACCCATCTGTCATTTACTAGTAAATGACACACGGGATATCATGCATAATACAATAACAATAGAAACAGGGTTGTTTCGCTGTTTTTGCAGGAAGATCGAATTTCTCCGACAATTCTGTCTGATTTTGACAGCGAACCAGGCCAGAAATAACAACGTTCATAAAAACACAAATAAAATGAATATAAGTATAGTGTTCTGAGTCCGTGTTCTATCTTCATAGAGCGTCTCTATAAAGCACATTGTTGTGCCTTCACTAAATAAGCTCCATTGTCCAGATTTTTTTTCACATGCAAAAAAAAAAAATAAATAAATAAAATAAAAAAATAAAAAAATAATAATAAAATAAAATAAAATAAAAACAAAAATAACTTTGGTTATTATGAGGATATATGTTTTCATTGGCTCTGCAACCAATCAGTATTTTCATCTAGTCTACTATTTGGGATGTTCCCATATCTTTCAATTCATTTGTTTCTTCATTCGGCTACATAGGTATTGCACCTATGCCTATGTATATTAAAAAAAAAATACTCCTCTTTTTTTTCCAAACTTTTTTCATATATTTTTTTTTCAAAATTAAGCTCGCATTTTTCTCTTTTAATTTTTTTCAACCCAGTTTTTTCAAAATTAAACACTCATTTTTCTCCTTTTCTTTTTCAACATTTTTTCAAGATTAAACACTAATTTTTTCAACCTTTTTTTTAAAAATTAAACACTCATTTTTCTCTTTCATTTGTCCACACTTTTTTCCCACATTTTTTTTCTAACATTAAGCTCTAATTTTTCTCTTTTAAACTTCATATATATATATATATATATATATATATAAGATAAGGGTGTATATATATATTTTACACCCTTGTCTTACGACTGGGCTGGGTCTTCACAACAGGTCTCTTTAGGCCCTTCTCACACAGCAACTTGGGGCTATTTTTCCATATCGGCTAAAGGTTCTATTGCAATTTGATCGAGCTGATCTTGAGATGAACTCGATCAAATTGCAATAGAACCTGTGCACCAATTGGGCCCTCAACCACACATAGCGCTCGCGCTTTCTGCCAATTTAACTTTCACACCTGACTCTTTCATTTGTCTCTTTTTCCATCACCACCAACTCAAAGAAGCTATAACTATGATTAGCATAATCTCCACAACAGTTGGCCAAGTTACCATAGTAACCATTTAATCTTCCCAGCGCAATTCTTGCCTAATTAGTCTAATTAATTCCGATTTCAATCGTCCAAAATAAATCCCATCAACAGGCCTTAGCAACCCCGGCACCTTCCCTAACGAAAATTGAGGGCCCTCCCCCGCAAACGGACCACATAATTCAGCCTTTGCGTACCATAGCCCAAAAATGGTTATGGGTGAATAACTCTCATTTTTTTTTGTTTTGTTTTGTTTTTTTAAAAAAAAGTTCAGGGTACAGTCTATCTTACATAATTACCCCGTTTTAATTTTCGTCAGAATGGCTGCACTGCGGAATGACACGTCACAAGATCAACCCACACCACCACCAGCACTGAGTCCGCGTGCGGACCCTTCCACGCGGCCTACGTAATGCCGATGACGACTGCATGGTCGACCTCGGACCGCCACTCGCTCACACAACCTCTAACTCCCCCCTTCAAAAAATTTTCTATTTTCATTTAATCTGTCTACTCTAAGGGCGTCGCTCCCTGCAAACGGAGCTTCAATGGTGTTCTTTCAGCCTGTTGCTGATTACGTTATTGAGCTAATGGAATTTCGTCATCAGATTCCCAATTGCTCGGTCTGTCTTCTTCATTATCACTAGGGTTAATAGTCTATTTCTCAGAGAGCCCAACCAGAGGTCAAGTTATCTCACTTAGCCTTTGAAGAGTAGTAGGGCTAATTTCGATCTCCTCGCTAGCTTCACTATCACTTTCTAGCAGTTCGGGTTCCACTAGAGTGGCCCTCCTCGGGGTTTTTTTCTGTTTTGTCGCTACACCATCCACTTTCCATTCCTCTATCTCAGCTAACTTTATATCATTTGCGTGTACTCTCCTGACCTTGCCCGTTAATTGGACCTGGTTGCTCTACTATTCTATAATAGGGACTCCACCTCTAGTCCAATTTACCGTCCCTCATGTGTATTTTATACTACACTGGGTCACCTATCTTGAAGGAAACCCCTTCTCGATTTTTATTTATCCTATCATTCCGCCTTTTCGGGGCTCTTCGAATTCTTCTCTTTACCTGCGTAAAGATCTTATGCTGCTGCTCTAGAATTGTCCTATAATGGTCCTCCCCTAGATATTTCCTCCTATGCCTTAATAGATTGTCTAGGGGTAAGACTACATCCCGGCCATATACCAAGTAGTAAGGGGGAAAACTTAGTCGTTTCGTTTATTGAGAATCTAACAGCTGCTAAGGCTTGGGTTAGAAACGGATCCCATTTTCCCCAATTATGCTCAGCTAATTTGGCCAGCACATCTGCAAGGGTCATATGGAAACTTTAGCGTTACTCTGGGGATTGTATGGGGAGGTAGTTATGTGTTAGATATTCAGTTCTCCCAACGTCTCTCTCATAACCTCATTTACATTTTCTGAGCCTTTATCCGTAACCAGCTGTTCGGGGTCCCCATACCTGGGGAATATCTCGCTAAGTATTATATCGGATACTGTTCGCACTCTCTTGTCAGGTATGGCGAAGGCCTCAGGCCAACCTGTAAACCAATCCACAAAACTTAGTATGTAACAATTCCCTTTATCTGTTGGCCCATAAGGGCCCGAAATGTCTAAACTTATTTTCGGAAATGGATAGTGGGAAATATCTGTCTCTAAAACTGGGGCAGGCTTATTTCCTCTACGCTGCACTTGGCACGTTACACATTTCTTTACGTGATCTACAACATCATTAAACAACTTGGGCCAATAGTTCCTCATTATCAACCCATACGTTTTCTCAATCCCCATGTGTTTAACTTTCTATGACACTGATCTCAGACCTCAGACCTTAACTTTTCGGGTATCACCATCTTCAAGCTTACCTCCTCGTTTTTCCCTGCAAGGTAATACAATATATCACCCTGCTGTATTTCCTGCCTCCACCCTAGACCTAAAGGCTGTTATGTCACTATCTCCTTGACTTTATCTAACAATATCTGTCCAGTGGGGGTCCGTAAAGGTCTCTGATTTACCCACCCCCGGTCTTCCCAAGTAGGTCTCCCTTCTAACCTGTCTGAGTTAATTACATTAATCTGGAAGGCCTTATTGTCCACACCTGGCTCCAACTTGATAGACTCTCTCTGTTTCGGAATCCTCGATAACAAGTCGGCACAGGTGAACGCCTCCTTCTCTATCACCGGCCATCTTAGTTGGGTCTCAGAAAGCCGTTGAGAGAGGAAATAGATTGATACCTCTTCAAGCACCCCCGGCACGAGACCATCCTTATCGGGGCAGGGTTGCGTGAGTACTGCTCCGATGCACCTATCACTAGCATCAGTTTACAACACCATGGGCTTACACAAGTCTGGGTACGCTAACAAGGGCATAGCAGTCAACTGGTCCTTTAAGGCCTCAAATGCACGCTGGCAATCCTCCGTCCACCTAAACAGGGCGTATTTCTTCGTCAGGGATATCAGAGGACCCGCCAACCGATTAATGCAGGTATGAACCTCCTATAATACCCTATGTCTCCTATAATGCCCCTAATCTCTCTTACAGTTTTCGGTGCGGGCATGGTCCTTATCACATCTACCTTATCTACGTCGGTCTTTATTCCGTCGTTATTTATCACGAACCCTAGGTATTTTGTCTCCTCTCTTAGAAACTGACATTTTGACAGTTTCAGCTTCAGGCCATGCCCCGTCAGGCGGTCGAACACCCGCTGCAGATGTTCAAACTGCTCCTCAGGTGATCTCGAAAACTCCATAATGTCATCCAGATATGCCATGGCAAATGTCTCCATTCCATCCAACACTATGGACATGAGCTGGCTAAACACACCCGGGGCATTTGCCAACCCAAACGGCATAACCCTAAAATTGAAAAGACCCATGTGACAGGTGAATGCGGTCTTTTCTCGGTCCTCTTTGTTCAGGGCCACCTGCCAATAGCTTGATCTCAAATCCAAGGTAGAAAAAACACTTAGATTTTCCTTGGAGAGCCAAAATATCATCAATCAGTGGGAGAGGCACCGCTAGTGGTTTTGTAATCGCATTCAGCTAGCGAAAATACACGCAAAACCTGTGACCTCCATCCTGCTTTTCAACAATCACTATAGGGAAACTCCAGGGGGATTTGGATCTCTCAATCATCCCCGAGTTCATCATCTCATTCACTGCTTCCTCCACTAATTTCCTTTTGTCGACTGGGGTCCTATATGGCCTTAACTTGACAGGCGGGTGGTCACCAGTGCCTATTCTCATCTCTACCGTCTTTGTCGGTGCTAGCTCCTTATCGGTCATCGCTATAACCTCACTGTTGCTTCTTAGCAAACCCTTTAATCTCCTATATTTTTTAGGGACTGTTATATCCTCATCCCTTAATTCGTTGACCTCATTCCTGTTCCTAAACCTATTTTCATTTCTGATCCTCACCTGATCGACTTCTCTTACAGGGTAAGCTTGTACTAGCTCTTCCCTTCGCTTTATTCTGATGGTTTTGTTAGCCGAATTCGTCAGAAGTAGGGGTACGGTCCCTGATCCCTTCACTAATGAGCTACACACTGTCATTTCTCCCTCATTGTTATCATACCCGTCCGTAGGGGTTATCTGATACAGACCGTCATTCAGGCTCCCTCCACCATAATCTTGCCCTCCCCAGATTCAGTGATTCTAGGGGGAAGCCTTATATCTGCCTGGGTTACCACAGGTAGTCGCTCACAATTGTCTTCCCCTAGCGGTATCTCTTCTCCATCCAAGGTCAATGTGGCTGGGTCAAAACAGATCTGAACCTTGTGCTGCCTAAGCCAGTCACTCCCCAAAATCAACTCTCCACACAAGTCAGGTGCTACATATACCTTCATATCACCTCTAGTCCTTGTTAATTGAAATGGCAGCCATGTCATGCCCTCTATCTTCATTCTACTGCTGTCGACCTGGCTTAAATGTAAATCCACAGGCCTCAATCTTTCCTTTCTACCTGTCTATAGGTCTTAGAACCAGTGATACTGATGCTCCAGGATCAACCAAGGCCCTAACCTTTTTGCCTCCCAATAGGATACTAAAGGTGAAATCTGGCCCCTTTTTTAGCACCTGGTACACACGGGCCTCTCTTCCATTCCCAATTTCTTTTCTATTTGCTTTCACCCCCCGGGCCACCACGAAGCGGGGGCCAGACACGGGGGTTCCTTATTTCTCGTCTGGGGGTCGTCTGGTTGAGATGGGGGTTGGATGATAGTGCTTTTCTGTCCTACCCCTCTGTCCCTGTAGTTTATTCATATCCTGACCGGTTTGTCTTGGGGGGTTCCTTCCCTTATGGGGGCAGGTTCGTCTCATGTGGCCTGCGCTCCCACAATGCCAGCATCTTCTCCGCCGACAGTTGGCCGAAAAATGACCAACCACCCCAGAGACCTGGGGTCCCTTCCCCAATTGGTTGGACAATCCCGAGACCTGTGCCCACCATAGTTACATATCCCGCACACCAGCCCATACCGGTCTGGCGTGGGCCTATAAAATCTATATCGCAAGTCCCATTCTCTTCTATTCGGATCTGCCTCCGATTTCCAACTTTCTTCTACTTCTTCTTTCGGGTCCCGCGCCCAAGCCTGAACTTTCTTTTTCTCTATTTTGGTCCCCCTGGAGTCCCTGACCGTACTCCCCCTTATTCTGTCCTAAAGTTGTTCATTATTACGAGCTGCTTCGATGGCCGCTGCCAGGGTGCTCGGCCCCTCTCTCAGCACGTCACCCTGCAGCTCCCTATCGCTCAATGCATCCATATTTACGTCAGCTAGCGATGCCTGTATCTGGCCACTGTTTCGAGTCGCCAGTTCGGGGAATGCCAGTGCCGCTAGGCCTGCTGTTCTTTCATCCAAATTCTCTATGGCTTCTCTATCTCCCTGTCGGAGTCTAAATAATTTCCTGACTGCCTCTATGGTCGTGCGCTCACTGGCGTACTGTCGGATCAGGGCAGACTTCATCTCTGTCCAAGTTAGAGCAAGGTTCTCTCTATATAACCCTCCGACACATTTGGAAAATGGGCCAGCCGCTGCTTCGTATGCCAGGAGGACCATCTCCTGGTCTGATAAGCCATATATGACTTGCTTCTTTTGGATGGATTATATTCATTCCTGCAGCTCTGTTGGGTCGCCCTTAAAGGAGGGCAATCTCATGCCTCCTATCAGTCCGCGGAATCCCATCACGATTTCGGGGATTCCCCCTTCTTCCTGGTCGACTGTGATGTCCAAACGCGCTACACTCATCCTAATACCTTACTGTTTCTACCTTCCCCTTAACTACAAGAGACAACAGAAAAGAAAAACTCAGTTCACACCAAAAATTGATACTTCAACAGCATGTAAAGTTGAAGAAATCAAACACACATTATATACTGACAGATTTGTGTGCGACAAGCTAATTGAGGGCCAAAAAGGTGACTTACCTTTCTCTGCTTCACACTTTCTTCGCTTTCCTTTCTTTTTCCTTCTCTCTTTCACTTATTTCTCTTTTTACTTTTCAAACTTCCCCTCTTTTCTTTCTTTTTTGCGGCAAGGAATTTCGTTTCTCTCTCTCTGTCTCTGGCAACTCCACGGGTCACAATCGCGGCACAAGAATCTAATTCAGACGTAGATCACGGATCGGGTCCTGGGTTATGTGATGACTGTTCTTGATCGATCCAGATTGCAGATTCTTGACGGATATTCGTCTGCTCCTGGGTGTGGTTCTGCAGGGTCAAAATCCTGGTCTAAACGGCACCAATTCCGACGTTGTGAATCCAGCCCTGGCCAATACGTCTAGCTTCGCCAGGGAACTTTCACCGACATTTGATCCCTCGACTCTGCTTATTAATCTGAGATAACTGTTACCATTCGCCACGTTGTGAATTTCTGATCCGAATGGCGGTGTTTTAGCTACCTCAGATCGTTTCTACTGTGGGAGTCGATCTAATTTTGGCTGGAATCCACGCCGAAGTAAAATCGCTGTTTGGAGAGAAATTGTTCCTGTGTCGGTTCATAAAAATACACAAGAAGAAAGAAAACAACGCTTTCGATTTTTGTATAATACAATTTTCTCAAAGCTATTGTTTTTATCTAACTATATACGTAATTACAGAAGTGTGTAGAATACAAAAAGAAAGAAAATTGTCTTACGAATCCTATTCGTTCGTTTGGAAATGTAACAGATCAAACAGAAGGTGTAAGGGAGGCGACTATCGTTTTTTGGTTATCTTAATAAAAATATTTGTTCGTCTCGGCTTTTGCTTCGAACTCTCACTTCTGGACTAATCTTGACTTCGCCCGAAATTCTAGGACTATCCACAATCCTTGGGTGGGTTCTGCGCTGATCCCTTCTCTGTCTCTCTTGGTCTCTCTTCTCTCGTCTTCCTTGATCTGATCTCTACCCATCTATGAGTGCTGCGCACTGCTTATATAAATTGGGGGTGGGGTTTCGACAACCCTTGGGCACGCCCATGCATAATGATATGTAAATTGCCCGGTTAGTCAAACTTCCTCCACACATGGTTGGCATTTTCTTTTAAAGAGGTACTAAAAATGAATTTTAGTAGCCCCCACTGATACTAGCCAGACCAGCAACACTTGAAATGGAAGAAATCCACTTATGCTGTTTCAACCTCTAGCTTGAACTTTTTCCCTATCTTGATCACACAGATTTCATTACTGTTTTTTATTGCAAGATCCACTCAACGAATCTCGGGACGTCGGTCAAAAGTTAAAAATAAATAAATAAATAAAATAAGATAGGAAATGAAATGATAAGAAGAAGAGAAAAAACATATGAATTTTCTCTACTTTTTCCCTGAATTAACAAAAGAAAACAAACTTATTTCCAAATCCATCCTTTCGTTCATCTAACAAACAAATTCGTTCTAATCCCTTAGAATCGTTAATTAATCAATCAATCTGGGGTGAGGTGGAGCTGTTCCTGACACAAGTGTGTTTTGAAGTATCCCTATTTAATACTTATAATTTGCATAATGGTGTATGATTTTAAGAATTCCTATTTAATTCGAAGAATTCGCAAAGAGGTGCAGGGTTTTAAGTATTCCTATCTAATACAAAAAATTTGCTCAGAGGTGTATTGTTTAAAGTATCCCTATGTAATAGAAATATTTTTCTCAGAGGTGTATAGTTTTAAGTATTCCTATCTAATAAAAAGTATTTCTTACAGGTGTATGGTTTTAAGTACCCCTATCTAATAGAAAGTATTTCTTAGAGGTGTATAGTTTTAAGTATTCCTATCTAATAGAAAGTATTTCTTAGAGGTGTATGGTTTAAAGTATTCCTATGTAATAGAAAGTATTTCTTAGAGGTGTATGGTTTTAAGTATCCCTATCTAACAGAAAGTATTTCTTAGAGGTGTATAGTTTTAAGTATTCCTATCTAATAGAAAGTATTTCTTAGAGGTGTATGGTTTTAAGTATTCCTATCTCATAGAAAATATTTCTTAGAGGTGTATTGTTTAAAGTATCCCTATCTAATAGAAATATTTTTCTCAGAGGTGTATGGTTCTAAGTATTCCAATCTATTACAAAACATTTGCTCGGTGGTAAATTATTTTAAGTATCCTGTCTGATACAAAGAATTTGCTCAGAGGTGTATGGTTTTAAGTATCCCAACTAATATAAAGAATTTGCTCAGATGTGTATGGTTTTAAGTATCTCATCTAATATAAAGAATTTGCTCTGAGGTGTATGGTTTTAAGTGTCCCGATATAATACAAAAAGTTTGCTAGGAGATGTATGGTTTTATGTATTCCTATCTAATACCAATTATTTCTTCAGACGTGTATGGTTTTAAGTATTTCTATCCAATACTTATATTTTCCTCAGAGGTTTAACGTTTTGTCTATCCCAATCTAATACTAATATTTTGCTCAGATGTGTATTGTTTTAAGTATCCCTATCTAATGTAAAAAATTTGCTCAGAGGTGTATAGTTTTAAGTATTCATATCAAATAAAAAAAAATTGCTTAGTTGTAAATGGTTTTAGTTATCCTGTCTAATGCATAGAATTTGTTCAGAGGTGTACGGTTTTAGTTATCCCTACAAAATACAAATGATTTTCACAGAGGTGTGTGGATTTAAGTATTCCAATCGAAGATAAAATATTTCTTAGAGGTATATGGTTTTAAATATCCCATCTAATATAAAGAATTTGCTCCGAGGTCAATGGTTTTAAGTATTCCTATCTAATACAAAGAATTTGTTTTGTGGTGTATGTGTACAAGTATTTCTATCTAATACTTAAAACTTGTTCAGAGGTGTAATATCTAAAGTATTCCTAATACAGAAGATTTGCTCATAGGTGAATGCTTTTAAGTATTCCTATCTAATAGAAAGTATTTCTTAGAGATGTATAGTTTTAAGTATTCCTATCTAATAGAAAGTATTTTTTAGAAGTGTATAGTTTTATGTATTCCTATCAAATAGAAAGTATTTCTTAGATGTGTATGGTTTTAAATATTCCTATCAAATAGAAAGTACATCTTAGAGGTGTATAGTTTTAAATATTCCTCTCTAACATAAAGTATTTCTTAGAAGTGTATAGTTTGAAGTATTCCTATCTAATTGAAAAAATATCTTAGAGGTGTATAGTTTTAAGCTTTTCTATCTAATAGAAAGTATTTCTTAGAGGTGTATGGTTTTAAGTATTCCTATCTTAAAGAAAGTATTTCTTAGAGGTCTATAGTTTTAAGTGTTCCTATCTAATAGAAAGTACTTCTTAGAGGTGTATGGTTTTAAGTATCCCTATGTAACAGAAAGGGTTCTTAGAGGTGTATATTTTTAGGTATCCCTATCTAATAGAAAGTATTTTTTATACGTGTATGGTTTTAAGTATTCCTATCTAATAGAAAGTATTTCTTAGAGGTGCATGGTTTTAAGTATCTCTATCTAACAGAAAGGGTTTTTAGAGGTGTATATTTTTAAGTATTCCTATCTAATAGAAAGTATTTATTAGAGGTGTATGGTTTTAAGTATCCCTATCTAACAGAAAGTATTTCTTAGAGGTGTATGGTTGTAAGTATCCCTATCTAATAGAAAGTATTTCTTAGAGGTGTATAGTTTTAAGTATTCCTCTCTAATAGTAAGTATTTCAGAGGTTTTCTAATTTGAAGTATTCCTATCTCACATAAAGTATTTCTCAGACGTGTATAGTTTGAAGTATTCCTATCTAATAGAAAGTATTTCTTAGAGTTGTATAGATTTAAGTATTCCTATCAGATAGAAAGTATTTCTTAGAGGTGTATAGTTTTAAGTATTCCAATGTAATAGAAAGTATTTCTTAGAGGTGTATGGTTTTAAGTATCCCTATCTAACGGAAAGGGTTCTTAGAGGTGTATATTTTTAAGTATCCCTATCTAATAGAAAGTATTTCTTAGAGGTGTATGGTTTTAAGTATTCCTATCTAACAGAAAGTATTTCTTAAAGGTGTATAGTTTTAAGTTTTCCTATAATAGAAAGTATTTCTTAGAGGTGTATGGTTTTAACTATTCCTATCTAATAGAAAGTATTTCTTAGAGGTGTATATTTAATTATTCCTATTTAATAGAAAGTATTTCTTAGAGGTCTATAGTTTTAAGTATTCCTATTTAATAGAAAGTATTTCCTTGAGGTGTATGGTTTTAAGTATTCCTATCTGACAGAAAGTATTTCTTAGAGGTGTATAGTTTTAAGTATTCCTATCTAATAGAAAGTATTTCTCAGAGGTGTATGGTTTTAAGTATTCCTATCTAACAGAAAGTATTTCTTAGAGGTGTATGGTTTTAAGTATCCCTATCTAACGGAAAGGGTTCTTAGAAGTGTATATTTTTAAGTATTCCTATCTAATAGAAAGTATCTCTTAGAGGTGTATGGTTTTAAGTATTCCTATCTAAAAGAAAGTATTTCTTAGAGGTATATAGTTTTAAGTATTCCTATCTAACAGAAAGTATTTCTTAGAGGTGTAGAGTTTTAAGTATTCCTATCTAATATAAAGTATTTCTTAGAAGTGTATAGTTTTAAGTATTCCTATCTAATAAAAAGTATTTCTTAGAAGCGTATATATTTAAGTATTCCTATCTAACATAAAGTATTTCTTAGAGGTGTATGGTTTTTTGGTATCCCTATCTAATAGAAAGTATTTCTTAGAGGTGTATAGTTTTAAGTATTCCTATCTAATAGAATGTATTTCGTAGAGGTTTTCTAATTTAAAGTATTCCTGTCTAACATAAAGTATTTCTCAGAGGTGTATAGTTTGAAGTATTCCTATCTAAGAGAAAGTACTTCTTAGAGGGTTTCTAATTTGAAGTATTCCTATGTAACATAAAGTATTTCTTAGAGGTGTATAGTTTGAAGTATTCCTATCTAATTGAAAATATTTCTTAGAGGTGTATAGTTTTAAGCTTTCCTATCTAATAGAAAGTATTTCTTAGAGGTGTATGGTTTTAAGTATTCCAATCTAATAGAAAGTATTTCTTAGAGGTGTATGGTTATAAGTATTCCTATCTAACAGAAAGTATTTCTTAGAGGTGTATAGTTTTAGGTATTCCTATCTAATAGAAAGTATTTCTTAGAGGTGTATAGTTTTAAGTATTCCTATCTAAGAGAAAGTACTTCTTAGAGGTGTATGGTTTTAAGTATCCCTATGTAACAGAAAGGGTTCTTAGAGGTGTATATTTTTAGGTATCCCTATCTAATAGAAAGCATTTCTTAGAGGTGTATAGTTTTAAGTATTCCTGTCTAATAGAAAGTATTTCTTAGAGGTGTATGGTTTTAACTATTCCTATCTAATAGAAAGTATTTCTTAGAGGTGTATATTTTAAGTATTCCTATTTAATAGAAAGTATTTCTTTGAGGTCTATAGTTTTAAGTATACCTATTTAATAGAAAGTATTTCTTAGATGTGTATGGTTTTAAGTATTCATATCTAAAAGAAAGTATTTTTTAGAGGTCTATAGTTTTAAGTATTCCTATCTAATAGAAAGTATTTCTTAGAGGTGTATGGTTTTAAGTATTCCTATCTAACAGAAAGTATTTCTTAGAGGTGTATGGTTTTAATTATCCCTATCTAACGGAAAGGGTTCTTAGAGGTGTATATTTTTAAATATTCCTATCAAATAGAAAGTATTTCTTAGAGGTGTATAGTTTTAAGTATTCCTATCTTAAAGAAAGTATTTCTTAGAGGTATATAGTTTTAAGTATTCCTATCTAACAGAAAGTATTTCTTAGAGGGGTATAGTTTTAAGTATTCCTATCTAATACAAAGTATTTCTTAGAGGTGTATGGTTTTAAGTATTCCAATCTAACAGAAAGTATTTCTTAGAGGTGTAAAGTTTTAAGTATTCCTATCTAATAGAAAGTATTTCTTAGAGGTGTACAGTTTTATGTATTCCTATCTAATATAAAGTATTTCTTAGAGGTGTATGGTTTTAATTATTCCTATCTAATAGAAAGTATTTCTTAGTGTTTTATGGTTTTAACTATTCCTTTCTAATAGAAAGTATTTCTAAGAGGTCTATAGTTTTAAGTATTCCTATTTAATAGAAAGTATTTCTTAGAGGTCTATAGTTTTAAATATTCCTATTTAATAGAAAGTAATTCTTAGAGGTGTATGGTTTTAAGTATTCCTATCTAACAGAAAGTATTTCTTAGAGGTGTATAGTTTTAAGTATTCCAATCTAATAGAAAGTAGTTCTTAGAGGTTTATGGTTTTAAGTATCCCTATCTAACAGAAAGGGTTCTTAGAGGTGTATTTTTTTAAGTATCCCTATCTAATAGAAAGTATTTCTTAGAGGTGTATGGTTTTAAGTATTCCTATCTAATTGAAAATATTTCTTAGAGCTGTATAGTTTTAAGCTTTTCTATCTAATAGAAAGTATTTCTTAGACGTGTATCGTTTTAAGTATTCCTAACTAATAGAAAGTACTTCTTAGAGGTGTATGGTTTTAAGTATTCTTATCTAACATAAAGTATTTCTTAGAGGTGTATATTTTTAAGTATCCCTATCTAATAGAAAGTATTTCTTAGATGTGTAGAGTTTTAAGTATTCCTATCTAATAGAAAGTATTTCTTAGAGGTGCATGGTTTAAACTACTCCTATCTAATCGAAAGTATTTCTTAGAAGTGTATATTTTAAGTATTCCTATTTAATAGAAAGTATTTCTTGGAGGTCTATAGTTTTAAGTATTCCTATCTAATAGAAAGTATTTCTTAGAGGTGTATGGTTTTAAGTATTCATATCTAACAGAAAGTATTTCTTAGAGATGTATAGTTTTAAGTATTCCTATCTAATAGAAAGTATTTCTTAGAGGTGTATGGTTTTAAGTATTCCTATCTAACAGAAAGTATTTCTTAGAGGTGTATAGTTTTAAGTATTCCTATCTAACATAAAGTATTTCTTAGAGGTGTATAGTTTGAAATATTCCTATCTAACTGAAAATATTTCTTAGAGGTGTGTAGTTTTAAGCTTTTCTATCAAATAGAAAGTATTTTATAGAGGTGTATGGTTTTAAGTATCCCATCTAACAGAAAGGGTTCTTAGAGGTGTATATTTTTAAGTATTCCTATCAAATAGAAAGTTTTTTTCAGAGGTGTATAGTTTTACGTATTCCTATCTAATATAAAGTATTTCTTAGAAGTGTATAGTTTTAAGTATTCCTATCTAATAAAAAGTATTTCTTAGAAGCGTATATATTTAAGTATTCCTATCTAACATAAAGTATTTCTTAGAGGTGTATGGTTTTTTAGTATCCCTATCTAATAGAAAGTATTTCTTAGAGGTGTATAGTTTTAAGTATTCCTATCTAACATAAAGTATTTCTTAGAGGTGTATAGTTTGAAGTATTCCTATCTAATTGAAAGAATTTCATAGAGGTGTATAGTTTTAGGTATTCCTATCTAATAGAAAGTATTTCTTAGAGGTGTATAGTTTTAAGTAGTCCTATCTAAGAGAAAGTATTTCTTAGAGGTGTATGGTTTTAAGTATCCCTATGTAACAGAAAGGGTTCTTAGAGGTGTATATTTTTAGGTATCCCTATCCAATAGAAAGTATTTCTTAGAGGTGTATAGTTTTAAGTATTCCTGTCTAATAGAAAGTATTTCTTAGAGGTGTATGGTTTTAACTATTCCTATCTAATAGAAAGTATTTCTTAGAGGTGTATATTTTAAGTATTCCTTTTTAATAGAAAGTATTTCTTTGAGGACTATAGTTTTAAGTATACCTATTTAATAGAAAGTATTTCTTAGATGTGTATGGTTTTAAGTATTCATATCTAACAGAAAGTATTTTTTAGAGGTCTATAGTTTTAAGTATTCCTATCTAATAGAAAGTATTTCTTAGAGGAGTATGGTTTTAAGTATTCCTATCTAACAGAAAGTATTTCTTAGAGGTGTATGGTTTTAATTATCCCTATCTAACGGAAAGGGTTCTTAGAGGTGTATATTTTTAAGTATTCCTATCAAATAGAAAGTATTTCTTAGAGGTGTATGGTTTTAAGTATTCCTATCTTAAAGAAAGTATTTCTTAGAGGTATATAGTTTTAAGTATTCCTATCTAACAGA
The DNA here is from genome assembly GCA_963585895.1 of Sepioteuthis lessoniana. Classification (NCBI taxonomy): domain Eukaryota; kingdom Metazoa; phylum Mollusca; class Cephalopoda; order Myopsida; family Loliginidae; genus Sepioteuthis; species Sepioteuthis lessoniana. Next base: position 340,058 of record OY757932.1, on the reverse strand, counting down.
AAGTATTTCTTAGAGGTGTATAGTTTTAAGTATTCCTATCTAATACAAAGTATTTCTTAGAGGTGTATGGTTTTAAGTATTCCAATTTAACAGAAAGTATTTCTTAGAGGTGTAAAGTTTTAAGTATTCCTATCTAATAGAAAGTATTTCTTAGAGGTGTACAGTTTTATGTATTCGTATCTAATATAAAGTATTTCTTAGAGGTGTATGGTTTTAATTATTCCTATCTAATAGATAGTATTTCTTAGAGGTGTATATTTTAAGTATTCCTATTTAATAGAAAGTAATTCTTAGAGGTGTATGGTTTTAAGTATTCCTATCTAACAGAAAGAGTTTCTTAGAGGTGTATAGTTTTAAGTATTCCTATCTAATAGAAAGTATTTCTTAAAGGTGTATGGTTTTAAGTATTCCTATCTAACAGAAAGTATTTCTTAGAGGTGTATAGTTTTAAGTATTCCAATCTAATAGAAAGTATTTCTTAGAGGTGTATGGTTTTAAGTATCCCTATCTAACAGAAAGGGTTCTTAGAGGTGTATTTTTTTAAGTATCCCTATCTAATAGAAAGTATTTCTTAGAGGTGTATGGTTTTAAGTATTCCTCTCTAATTGAAAATATTTCTTAGAGGTGTATAGTTTTAAGCTTTTCTATCTAATAGAAAGTATTTCTTAGACGTGTATCGTTTTAAGTATTCCTAACTAATAGAAAGTACTTCTTAGAGGTGTATGGTTTTAAGTATTCTTATCTAACATAAAGTATTTCTTAGAGGTGTATATTTTTAAGTATCCCTATCTAATAGAAAGTATTTCTTAGATGTGTAGAGTTTTAAGTATTCCTATCTAATAGAAAGTATTTCTTAGAGGTGTATGGTTGTAAGTATCCCTATCTAATAGAAAGTATTTCTTAGAGGTGCATGGTTTAAACTACTCCTATCTAATCGAAAGTATTTCTTAGAAGTGTATATTTTAAGTATTCCTATTTAATAGAAAGTATTTCTTGGAGGTCTATAGTTTTAAGTATTCCTATCTAATAGAAAGTATTTCTTAGAGGTGTATGGTTTTAAGTATTCATATCTAACAGAAAGTATTTCTTAGAGATGTATAGTTTTAAGTATTCCTATCTAATAGAAAGTATTTCTTAGAGGTGTATGGTTTTAAGTATTCCTATCTAACAGAAAATATTTCTTAGAGGTGTATAGTTATTCCTATCTAACATAAAGTATTTCTTAGAGGTGTATAGTTTGAAATATTCCTATCTAACTGAAAATATTTCTTATAGGTGTGTAGTTTTAAGCTTTTCTATCAAATAGAAAGTATTTTATAGAGGTGTATGGTTTTAAGTATTCCGATCTAATAGAAAGTATTTTTTAGAGGTGTATGGATATAAGTATTCCTATCTAACAGAAAGTATTTCTTAGAGGTGTATAGTTTTAAGTATTCCTATCTAAGAAAAAGTACTTCTTAGAGGTGTATGGTTTTAAGTATCCCTATCTAACAGAAAGGGTTCTTAGAGGTGTATATTTTTAAGTATTCCTATCAAATAGAAAGTTTTTTTCAGAGGTGTATAGTTTTAAGTATTCCTATCTAATAGAAAGTATTTTTAGAGGTGTACAGTTTTAAGCTTTTCTATCTAATAGAAAGTATTTCTTATAGGTGTATAGTTTTAAGTGTTCCTATCTAATAGAAAGTAATTTTTAGAGGTGTTATGTTTTAAGTATCCCTATTTAACAGAAAGGGGTCTGAGAGGTGTATATTTTTAGGTATCCCTATCTAATAGAAAGTATTTCTTAGAGGTGTATGGTTTTAAGTATTCCTATCAAACAGAAAGTATTCCTTAGAGGTGTATAGTTTTAAGTATTCCTATATAATAGAAAGTATTTCTTAGAAGTGTATAGTTTTAAGCATTCCTATCTAACATAAAGTATCTCTTAGAGGTGTATAGTTTAAAGTATTCCTATCTAATAGAAAGTATTTCTTAGAGGTGTTTGGTTTTAAGTATCCCTATCTAACAGAAAGGGTTCTTTGAGGTGTATATTTTTAAGTATCCCTATCTTATAGAGAGTATTTCTTAGAGGTGTATAGTTTCAAGTATTCCTATCAAATAAAAAGTACTTCTTAGAGGTTTTCTAATTTGAAGTATTCCTATCTAACGTAAATATTTCTTAGAGGTGTATAATTTGAAGCATTCCTATCTAATTGAAAATGTTTCTTAGAGGTGTATAGTTTTAAACTTTTCTATCTAATAGAAAGTATTTCTTAGAGGTGTATGGTTTTAAGTATTCCTATCTAACAGAAAGTATTTCTAAGAGGTGTATAGTTTTAAGTATTCCTATCTAATAGAAAGTATTTTTTAGAGGTGTATAGTTTTAAGTATTCCTATCTAACAGAAAGTGTTCTTAGAGGTGTATATTTTTAAGTATCCCTATCTAATAGAAAGTATTTCTTAGAGGTGTATGGTTTTAAGTATTCCTATCTAACAGAAAGTATTTCTTAGAGGTGTATAGTTTTAAGTATTCCTATCTAATAGAAAGTATTTCTTAGAGGTATATGGTTTTAAGTATTCTTTTCTAACAGAAAGTATTTCTTAGAAGTTTATAGTTTTAAGTATTCCTATCTAATAGAAAGTATTTCTTAGAGGTGTATGGTTTTTTTTATCCCTATCTAACAGAAAGGGTTCTTAGAGGTGTATATTTTTAAGTATCCCTATCTCATTGAAAGTATTTCTTAGAGGTGTATGGTTTTAAGTATTCCTATCTATCAGAAAGTATTTCTTAGAGGTGTAGAGTTTTAAGTATTCCTATCTAATAGAAAGTATGTCTTAGAGGTGTATACGTTTTAAGTATCCCTATCTAACGGAAAGGGTTCTTAAAGGTGTATATTTTTAAGTATCCCTATCTAATAGAAAGTATTTCTTTGAGGTGTATGGTTTTAAGTATTCCTATCTAACAGAAAGTAATACTTAGAGGTGTATAGTTTTAAGTATTCCTATTTAATAGAAAGTATTTCTTAGAGGTGTATGGTTTTAAGTATTCCTAACTAACAGAAAATATTTCTTAGAGATGTATAGTTTTAAGTATTCCTATCAAACAGAAAATATTTCTTAGAGATGTATAGTTTTAAGTATTCCTATCTAACAGAAAGTAATACTTAGAGGTGTATAGTTTTAAGTATTCCTATCTAATAGAAAGTATTTCTTAGAGGTGTATAGTTTTAAGTATTCCCATCTAACAGAAAGTATTTCTTCATCATCATCATGTCGCGCCGCCATCGCGGATATCCTTGACCCTCTCTCGCCATTTCTCCCTATCATTCATCGCCTCCGGCAGGTCTTCAGGGTTACATTCTGTGTCCTCACATAGTTGCTGTATGTATGTTCGTGCTGGTCGTCCCACTCTTGCACATCCATATGTGGGGGTCCATAGGAGCACATCGCTTATGAGCTCGTTCTTGCTTCTCCAGCAGTGTCCTGCGTGTCTGGTTCGTCGAACTTGTATAGTTTTCGTGATGGGGGGCAAGTGTCCGTATAGTTGGAGTCTCGTGGGGTGCTGTCGCCAGGACTTGTTTAATACTGCTCTCAACATTCTTGTGTAATTTCCGTCCAGCCTCCTCTCCAGCCGCTTCGTAAGCGTCCATGTGGTGCATCCATATAGCAGTATCGACACAACCACTGCCTGGAAGAAACTGCGTTTCATTTTATCAGTTAGGTCCGACTTCCATATGATCGAGAGCCTATCGATTGCTGTCCATGCTTTCGTCAGTCGTGTGTTGATGTCCTTTTCGGTTGATGAGACGCTACTTCCTAGGTAGGTGAATTTGTCGACTAGTTTCAGAGAGGCTCCGTCTAGTGTGGCAATGTTGCCCGTTTGGTTGTAACACATATATTCAGTTTTGTTTGCATTGACATGGAGGCCAATGCCAGCTGCGGCTCGTTCCAGACTATGCAGTAGTGTCTCTGCTTGATTAGGCGTATTCGCTAGTATCGCCAGGTCATCAGCGTAGTCGGCGTCCGTGCTTGTTTTTGCGGGGTACCTTTTGCTTCTTCTCTTAGTCAGCTCGAAGCCATTTTCTCTGATTTTGTCGATCGAAGTCCTAAGCACATAGTCTAGACAGATGATAAAGAGGTACGGGGCTAGTGTGTCTCCTTGTAGTACTCCTGCAACAATGTCGAAGTATTCCGTGTCTCCATCTGGTGAACGTACTTTCACTTTGGTGTTTCTGTAGAGAATCATTATCGCTGCTACTGTTTCTTTTGGTAGGCCGTATGCTAGTAGGATTTGCTCCATCTTCTCTCTGTGTATGGAATCGAAAGCCTTGGTAAAGTCGACAAATAGTAATGTCGCCTGTAAGTTTTTTGCCCGAACGCCTTCCAGGATTCTACGGATGGTCAGTATTTGTGAGGTTGTGGATCTATTTCTCCGGAAGCCATTTTGGTTTTTCCTAAGGATGTTGTCTATTTTGGGTTCTATGCGGTTTCGTAGTAGGGCATTGTAGATTTTGGCTGCTATGGATGTAAGTGTTATCCCTCGGTAGTTCTTGGCTAGTCCGAGGTCGCCTTTTTTAGGGAATGGAAGGATGCATCCCTTCGTCCACCTCTCTATCCTATTTTGACTATAGACTGCGTTGCATTGCCGGAGCAGTATATCGTCGAATTGTCTAGTCTTCCACACTTCTGGGGGGATCTCGTCTAGCCCTGCCGCTTTCCTATTTTTAATTCTTCTGAGAACCGAGTCGAGTTCCTCTTTGGTGAAAGGACCTAGTTTTACGTCTAATTGCTTGCTAATAATTCTGGTGATCGGTTCATCCGTTATTTCCGGTGGGTTTCCTAGTAGATTTTTGAAATGCTGTTCCCACAGTTTTACTCTTTCTTGTTGGCTTGCAGCTTTCAATTTTGCTTTGGCTGTGCTCTTCCTTCCACTTACTTCGTTTATTGTTTGCCAGGCTATCCTGGATTGTCTGTCTTCCACCGAGTCTCTAATCTTATCTATCTGATTTTGTATGTATTCTGCCTGTTCTTTTAGGTATATTCCTGTTAATTGATGTTGTGCCTTTTCTAGTTCTCGTGCATTTGTGTTTGTTGGGTTCTTTTGATAGCTTTTGGAGGCAGTCTTCACAAGTGTACGTTTTTCTCTGACCGCTAGCGTTTCCCAAGGGGCTCTATATTTAGTTCTAGGTTTTGTTGGAATACACTTTGCTGCCGCCTCAAGGTGTGCTTCTACAAAATTTTCATATTCGTCATTTGGGGTACCTATTTCTGCCTTCCCTTGTAGTGCTTCGAATCTGTTTCCTAATTCCAATGCATATTTATCTCTAATATCTCTGTTGTTGAGTAGGGCCCAGTCATAGTGCTTGGTTGTCGCTTTACGTGTGGCGGTTTTTCGTAGGCTTAGTCGTACTTTGGCCGTAACTATTCGATGATCGGAGGACACACCCTCGAAAGAGGAGTATGCCTCGCAATTCATCGCACTGTTTTTCCATTTCCTGTTTATAAGGACGTAGTCTATCTGTGCTTTACTCTTATTCGCGTATGTGTAGGTCCATAATTTCCCCTCCCTTTTTTGAAAGTTTGTATTGAGGCATGTTAATCTATTTTCTATCATGAAATCTATTAGATGCTGTCCATTCCTGTTTGACGCGTAGTGTAGGCTGTATTTGTTGTTTCTGTTTTTCCCGATTTGTGCATTTATATCTCCGCCAATGACTAGCAGGTTATGTTTCGGAATGCTACGTACTAGGGACGATAGATCTTCGTAGAAGGTGACTATTTCGTTTTCTTCGCTAACATTGGTAGGGCTGTAACAGGAGATAATTGTTGCTTTGGGGTTGCCATTAAACGTTGCGGCCATCATCCTTGGTTGTATTCTCTCAATGCTGTTCAGTGTTTTTAACGCTCTTGGTCCTAGAAGTATTCTCACCCCTCCTACCGATGCGTTGACAGAGTTTTTCCATGCCGATACAGTCACCAGCATCCATCCATTACCAGTTTCGTGATACTTGATATCTTCGGTGTGCGTGTATCGGTGCTCTTGTAGGCAAATTATGTCTATCTTATGTTCTACGGCTGATGCAGTTAGCTCTGATAGTTGACCTATTCTATTTAGGGTTCTCACGTTAAATGTCGCTATCTGTATTGTTTGTTTGCATTTTAGTAGTTTTTGTTTGAGTTTGAGCTCTGTAGCTGATTTTTCGAACACTGAGGCCAGGGCTCCAACCTCAGCAGGACGCGCCCCTTTTTTTACCCGTGCGAAGAGCGATGCCGTTTATGGATCTGGTTTGAATACGAGTCATGGTTAACTTTCGATGGCTGTTTTTGTTCTCATCTATAGAAGCCACTCTTATAGATGAGCAGCAGTAGTTCCCCGATCGAACTGACAATCCTGAGCGTTAAGCTGCAAGACTCACACGTCCCTATCTAACAGAAAGGGTTCTTAGAGGTGTATATTTTTAAGTATCCCTATCTAATAGAAAGTATTTCTTAGAGGTGTATAGTTTTAAGTATTCCTATCAAATAGAAAGTATTTCTTAGATGTGTATAGTTTTAAGTATTCCTATCTAATAGAAAGTATTTCTTAGAGGTGTATAGTTTTAAGTATTCCTATTTAATAGAAAGTATTTCTTAGAGGTGTATAGTTTTAAGTATTCCTATCAAATAGAAAGTATTTCTTAGAGGTGTATAGTTTTAAGTATTCCTATCAAATTGAAAGTATTTCTTAGATGTGTATAGTTTTTATTCCTATCTAATAGAAAGTATTTCTTAGAGGTGTATAGTTTTAAGTATTCCTATCTAATAGAATGTATTTCTTAGAGGTTTTCTAATTTAAAGTATTCCTGTCTAACATAAAGTATTTCTCAGAGGTGTATAGTTTGAAGTATTCCTATCTAATTGAAAGTATTTCTTAGAGGTGTATGGTTTTAAGTATTCCTATCTAACAGAAAGTATTTCTTAGAGGTGTATGGTTTTAAGTATTCCTATCTAATAGAAAGTTTTTCTTAGAGGTGTATGGTTTTAAGTATTCCTATCTAATAGATAGTTTTTCTTAGAGGTGTATGGTTTTAAGTATTCCTATCTAACAGAAAGTATTTCTTAGAGGTGTATGGTTTTAAGTATCCCTATTTAACAGAAAGGGTTCTTAGAGGTGTATATTTTTAAGTATCCCTATCTAATAGAAAGTATTTCATAGAGGTGTATGGTTTTAAGTATCCCTATCTAATAGAAAGTATTTCTAGAGGTGTATAGTTTTAAGTATTCCTATCTAATAGAAAGTATTTCTTAGAGGTGTATAGTTTTAAGTATTCCTATCAAATTGAAAGTATTTCTTAGATGTGTATAGTTTTAAGTATTCCTATCTAATAGAAAGTATTTCTTAGAGGTGTATAGTTTTAAGTATTCCTATCTAATAGAAAGTATTTCTTAGAGGTGTATAGTTTTAAGTATTCCTATCTAATAGAAAGTATTTCTTAGAGGTGTATAGTTTTAAGTATTCCTATCTAATAGAAAGTATTTCTAGAGGTGTATAGTTTTAAGTATTCCTATCTAATAGAAAGTATTTCTTAGAGGTGTATAGTTTTAAGTATTCCTATCTAATAGAAAGTATTTCTTAGAGGTGTATGGTTTATGTATTCCTATCTATTTCATATAATTTCTACTTTTTTATATTTTTATCCAATTTTAAAAATAACTTTTTTATGTTAATTTTGCAGTTGACCTTTTTCACACATTAATATTACATCAAATTCTCCTATCTAAAACAAAAATAATTTTATGTTTTCAAGGAAATATTTTTATTTAACAATTTGACATTTGTTTGGAAATAGAAATATCGTTTGGAGTAACTAATGATAATCCTGTGTTAACAATTATAAATTTATGCAACAATCCTTTATACAAATAATTTACAGTTATATTACATCAAATTTTTCTATTTAATACGAATAGTTTTTTAAAAGATTTATATAGGGGCCTAAAATGTACAATCACTCCAGTTGAGTGTTGACCGTCGGACAATGGCAATAATGAGCACTTCACACATATATCACGGATTAGAGACTAACCTTTAAATGCTTTTTCAGTGTCTTATCAAGTACACCCCTTTTGTTGGGGGGGACTTAATTCCTCAGCAGTTTTTGTAGTGTTTCTAACATAAAACCAGTATAAACAATGAACAATTAATTGATCAAACAGCATAGACATTTTCCAACTGCTGGATGATTGACCTTTTGTAATATACAGACTAACTGAATACGGCCCATGATGGCTCCAGAAGGACTTAATTAAGAAACGTTCATTAGTCAATTCCGGTCGGATATTATAACATCCACACGGCAACTTGAAAGGACCAATACAAAAATATGTACATAAAAGAAGACTATGTTGTAAGATAAAATATGTCTTAACAAGGAAATGCTGCCCAAACACACTCACACTCGACTGAAACTAGCGGCTAGAAAATGTCTATTGTTTAATGAAACTCACTTGCACTCGAATGTAAACAGTAACGAGAAAATGCCTATAATGTTTGATGAAATATGTCTTAACGAGGAAATGCTCCTCAAACACACTCACACTCGACTGAAACTAGCAGCTAGAAAATGTCTATTGTTTAATGAAACTCACTTGCACTCGAATGTAAACAGTAACGAGAAAATGCCTATAATGTTTGATGAAATATGTCTTAACGAGGAAATGCTCCTCAAACACACTCACACTCGACTGAAACTAGCAGCTAGAAAATGTCTATTGTTTAATGAAACTCACTTGCACTCGAATGTAAACAGTAACGAGAAAATGCCTATAATGTTTGATGAAATATGTCTTAACAAGGAAATGCTCCTCAAACACACTCACACTCGACTGAAACTAGCGGCTAGAAAATGTCCAGTGTTTAATGAAACTCACTTGCACTCGAATGTAAACAGTAACGAGAAAATGCCTATAATGTTTGATGAAATATGTCTTAACGAGGAAATGCTCCCCAAACACACTCACACTCGACTGAAACTAGCAGCTAGAAAATGTCTAGTGTTTAATGAAACTCACTTGCACTCAAATGTAAACAGTAACGAGAAAATGCCTATAATGTTTGATGAAATATGTCTTAACAAGGAAATGCTCCCCAAACACACTCACACTCGACTGAATCTAGCGGCTAGAAAATGTCTAGTGTTTAATAAATCTCACTTGCACTCGAATGTAAACAGTAACGAGAAAATGCCTATAATGTTTGATCAAATATGTCTTAGCAAGGAAATGCTCCCCAAACACACTCACACTCGACTAAAACCAGTGGCTAAAAAATGTCTAGTGTTTAATGAAACTCACTTGCACTCGAATGTAAACAGTAGCGAGAAAATGCCTTTCATGTTTGATGAAATATGTCTTAACGAGGAAATGCTGCCCAAACTCACTCACAGTCGAAGGAACTAGTAGCTCGAAAATGTCTGTAATCTTTGATCAAATATGTCTTAAAAACGAAATGCTTCCAAACCACACTCACACTCGAAGAAACCAGGTGCTAGAAAATGTCCTTACTGTTTGATCAAATATGTCTTAATAAAGGAATGCTACCCAACCACACTCATACTCGGAGGACACCAGAAGCTAGAAAATATCCATACTGTTTTATGAAATATGTCTTAACGATGAAATACTGCCCAACCACACGGACACTCGAAGGAAACCAGAAGCTAGAAAATGCCTCTACTGTTTGATGAAATATGTCTTAAAAAACGAAATGCTGCCCAAATACACTCACCCTCGAAGATTGTAGCCGCTTGAAAATGTCTAAACTGTTTAATCAAATATGTCTTAACGAGGAAATGCTGCCCAAACATACTCACACTCGGAGGAAACCAGCAACTAGAAAATGTTTATATTGTTTGATCAAATATGTCTAAATGAGGAAAAGCTGCCCAAGCACACTCACCCTTGAAGAAACTAGCCGCTAGAAAATGTCCATACTGTTTGATCAAATATATCTTAAAAACGAAATGCTTTCCAAACCACACTGACACTCGAAGGAAATCAGCCGCTAGAAATGTCTATACTGTTTGAACAAATATGTCTTACCGGGGAAATACTGCCCAACCACACTGACACTCGACTGAAACCAGTAGCTAGAAAACGTTGAACACCCTTTTAATATGGCAGTTATAATCTTTATATCGATCAATCGATAGAGAGAAAGTGAGGAATATTATATATATATATATATATATATATATATATATATATATATATATATTGTTCTCATCTATTTTATCTTTTACGTAATTAGTTCTAAGGACTTAATTTTGGGCTGCTATTAATAATGTTTACCTTTCTCTTTTTAGTTTTTTTCTGCATCCATTTATCCATGTCATCTTATGTCTGATGCTTTTTGTCTTTTAAAGTGTATTTGTTTTCCCGACTTTTGTATCAGATGTAGTTTAGTGTCATATTGAAGACACAAACTGGGGTTAGATCCGTTTAGCTGAAAGTAGTGAACGGAAGGCAATCAACCCGTGTTTAAATCTTTTTCCTTAGCTTCGTAAAATTTAACCACAAATACAAGAAATGTGCCAAGAGGAGATAATTACCTTTCGACTGAACCCAGCAACTCGAAAATGTCTATACCTTTTTGTCTTCACAAAAAGCTGCACAAAGACACACACTTGACTGAACCCAGCAACAAAAAAAATGTAAAAAATAACTTTTTTCAGATGTGTATATTTAGCCTTGAAGACATGAATTTTCCGTCCGGGTATCTCATCCTTTTTAATAATCTGTAATTGTTGATGGTGTGAGGAATGTCAGTTACAATGGAGACTCGTCCAATTGTGAATGTGCTGTAATTATAAATTAATGTTCCAATTGGCTATGCAGGTCGTAGTGAGCTGTCCTTTTTGATCTTGGCGTCGATTCTGGACATAAAAGAAATTTCTCACTCCAGGTAAAAAAATATCTGATTTATTAGAGCTAGTTCAGGAGTGTCTATTAACTAGCTTTTCTTTCTTTCTTTCTTTTTCTTTCTTTCTTTCTTTCTTTCTTTCTTTCTTTCTTTCTAGGTAGTACCTGCTTAGCAGGGTTAAGTGTATGATTTGGTGCCTGAGGCGCCATAAAAGAGGAACGCGAAGGAGATCAAACATTTTTGTGATGCATGAGTCTCATTTCGTGCGAGGTCCCTTTCCCCGACTATGACTTCATGTCAAATCTGACTTAGTGGAAAGTCGGATAAATTCATTCATTCTTTCTTTCTTTCTTTCTTTCTTTCTTTCTTTCTTTCTTTCTTTCTTTTGAGCGATTGACAGAGGGAGAGACAGTGGGAAATGAATTATATATATATATATATATATATATATAGGTATTTATATTGGTCTCATCTCTTTTAGCTTTTACGTAATCAAATCTTATAACGTAATTTTGGGCTTTCTCTTTTTAGATTTCCTCCGCGTAACCATATCCAGGTCATCTTGTGTATGCTGCTCTTAGTCTTTTGAAGTGTATTTGTTTTTTTCGGTTTAATAAATCATGTTTTCCTATCTGTCCTTGTGTTATTCTTGTCTTTTGCTGCTGTAATTCATTTTTTCTCTGTTCTTCTGTCTATATTCATCGTCGCACTTTTCAATTCTTCTTTCAAATATTCTTCTTTCTTCATTTCTTATTACATTTGATCTATCAACATCATTATTTCTTGTGTAAGACTTTGTGCATCGTCATCAGTTTTCTCGATTTGTCGTTCATGTTTCTAAACTCTTCTCCAGTTTTGGAAGGATCCAGAGTATCACATAAAAGAGAGACTTCCCTTTTATTTAGTTTCTGTCATAAAGTGTCGTTTCTAATAGTTTTCTTGTACTTCTTAGGTGTCCTTTTCTGATTTCTTTTTTAATTTCTATTTACTTGATGGTACACGCTTCTAATATTCCCTGGTATTTTCTTTTTCTTCAGGCGCTTCGATGCTTTGTCATTTTATTGCTCGTGAGATTTTCCCATTTGCTCTGTAACAATGACTCTTCTCAGATCTCCAGGACTTTTCTAAGTATCCTGGCTGATTTTTAGCTGTGTTGTCGTCTAGACAAAATTCCCTTGTTGATAAGTTTTTTCCTGTCATAATCCGATCAAATTCTTTTAGTAATTCCCTCTTCCAACCACAAGGAAGATTTTGGTATGTATTCACCCAACACCTCCTACACGGACAGGGTGTGACACTAGGTCAATTTGGGAGAGTACCCATGGCTTAGTGGTTAACAAGCTGGACTGCGATATCGTAGTAAGCGAGTTCGAACTCCAGTTACGCGACTACGTTCACTTTCGGACTGATACCCTTGGGAAATGCATGAACTCCTTATCCCCCCAGTTATGGGTTTAATAATACCACTACTGTTTTTCTACAAGGATGGCTTTGGCATTAAGTAACCCTCGAAGGTTGATATGCCATTTAATAACCAAAACAAATCAAAGAAGGTAAATTCTAAGCGCAGTAGTTTTGGTTTGAATTCAGTTTTTCTTCTCCTAGATTGGTTGTCCATATCAAGGCTGAAGAGCCCAGTCTGTCTTGCTATCTACCCATAGTAAAGGGGAGAAGAGATAGATTCATGTCTTTCACCTTTATGTTCAACAACTTTTTAGTTCTCAGGCAAGGTTAAGGTATTTTTCAAGTTTTTGTTTTCTTTTATTTTTACTTTGTGGTCGACTGGAAAGGTAAAATACATCATAGCGAAATCTATCGTTGCTATGTAGTGGGAACAATTTTCAAACAGTTATAAAAACCGTTAGTTCAAATGAGTGTAATTGACGTGTGATTACCTCAAGGTCATTTGAGAGCCTGGCTTTCATAGGACTAGAAGGTCAGGCGATCAAATGATTCTTGTTAAGTTAAATATTTTGAGGTAACGTATCTTTTATGAGTGAGAGAAACCTCAAAGTGAGCTGATCCATTTCCACCAGTGCTCTGATACTACTGGCTCTTCGTTTGTTGCAAACAGATAATGTTTTTATGAAAGTCGTCGTAAATAAATAAAATATGTGCACATAAAAATGGTGGGCTTTGTTCTTAATTTCCGGAAAGAAGAACTTAGAACAGTTGGGATCTCAAGAACAACGACACGAGGAGACGACACTCTATGGCGGCTGAGAAGAGACACAGTCAAAGAAAAAAAAAGAGGGGCGAGGCGATTAGCATCGAACATAGAAGTAAGAAGTAAAAAAGGGAAGGTGACAAGTAGACGACGAGTTCTTTTCTTCTTATTAATTAAAACTAGGCCTGGTTTTACTAGGGTGAGTCTAAAGGTTTGCAATATTTTGGAGGTACATAATAGTTTATGGTGCGTTGGGCACCTCTGGTGGTGTAACGGTTAGCAAACTAGACTAGCAAACCTACACGAGTGAGTTCGAGTCTCATTGGGCGCCCCATTCATTCGGCCTTGTGCCACATCGAAGCAAAGAGCTTTGTAAATTACTAATAGTTTATGGTGCGTATATCGCGACCGAAGCAGTTCGAGCCGAGGTAAGTACCCGTTGTGGTTGGTAAGATCATAGTAGTCGATGCTCTGTCACGTTGTGCATTGCTTCACGCCGTGCATGATTTGAAATTCGCAGAGATGAACTCGCAAAATTGTCTGATTTGGGAATATTTGCTTTACGAATTTGAACTGGGCCATAACGTCGCGGAAGAACACCAAAATATTTGTTGTGCGGCAAAAGGTGAAGGCGCAGTTGATTACAATACAGTAACTAGATGGTTGAAGAAATTTTGCTGGGGCTACAAGGACCTTGATGATCAAGCAAGGTCAGGTAGGGCTAAAATCGTGGATTCCGAGACCGTGCTCAAAACCACAGAGACAAATCTGTGTGATTAGCTCTCGGTGAGTATCAGGCGATCTCGGCATCTTGGAAGTCCAGTTTGGTTCGTCACCTTTACGGCCTCAGTAAATGCTTTCGGAGCTGCCGAGATATTGCAAAACTTTTGATTCACCCTAGTAGTTTTTGTTATTGTTACCACAGAGTTGTTTTTTTTTTTTAATGAAGACGAGATATCATTGGACCGTCCGTTTTTAAGCTGCTCTGGGCTTCGTGCTAGACACATCACAATCAATACTGAGACTCTCTCTTCAGGATCTTAGAATACAACGTGGGCAGAAGAGGAACTTCGATGAATGTCTTCTGGTAGAGAGAGAGAGAGAGAGAGAGAGAGAGAGAGAGAGAGAGAGAGAGAGAGAGAGAGAATAGCTACCTTATTTGGTTGCTGATGGATCAGGATTGATCTTGGACACAATTTATATTTTGTATTAAACTTGAAGACAGCAGTACAATAGGTGTCATGACTCATTTGACAGTCCAATCGGTTAGGGCCGTAGAATACGCTGACTGCATCTCTGTAGAGGGGTAAGAACCCCTCCCCATTTCGAGTATCCTGAATATCACATTGAACTGCATGTGATGATGAGGATCCAGTCGTGGAGCTTTAGGGAATGTGAAGTATCCCTTGATTGTCAATATTTCCGGGTCCACTCTGACCTGGAGTGGTAGTAGTTAGTCGGGCCTCAGCTATGGGTCAAATAGAAATATTTTATAAGTTTCTAAACTGAAGACAATTTAAGTGTGCAAACAAATTACTGATGTTAAATTGAATTATTAGTATTACATAGTAATATTGGAACCATTTAATTGTACGCAAATAAAACTATCAGTGTTAGATAGCAATAGCTGAAACCATTTCACTGTGTGCAAAAAAGTTACCTACTAACAATTCGTCTACAAATCATACATATTCAACAAATATGTATAAACATTTTCCTGAGTTTAATCAAGGCTGCGCCACCGTTACCTAAGATATTCAAAATAGCTGGATACTTTTCGGACTGTCTTTCAGGAATTAGATTTGGTTTTGGTCTGTTTGTTAAACGACCTATCAACCTTTGTTAGTTATTCAAAGCCAAAGCCATCGTTGTAGAAGAACAGTAGTGATAGTATTTAACCCATAGCTGTGGGGGGGGGGATAAACGGGGTTTGAATTCACTTATTACGATGTCTCAGTTCAGAATGTTAGCCACTACGTTACGGAGATTCCCATCCTTTAATTTCAAGGCTGAAAAGTCAGTACCTTTGATTTCAAGGCTTTTCAGCCTGGAAATCAAGATTGAAAAGTTTTTATGGTAAGATTTAAAATTGAAAAGCCTGTAGATTTAATTTAAAGACTGAAAAGACTGAACGTTCATTTTTAAAGCTGAAAAGCCTGTACATTTAATCTTAAGAGTGAAAAATTTACCTCTACGGCATAGGGTCTCCCTTTTCAGGAATTAGTTTTCTAGTTAAATGAACCTTCTTCTTGATCAGTGTTGGGCAGGAATTGGGTAATTTTTTGAAGTGAGCGAAAGGCCTCTCAGTTGTCAGTCCGTTGCACTGAACATAGAGCCAAATGCATGTCTTAAGTAGCAGTAACGCCCGTCACGTGCCCACCTAGCGCTTCAGAAGTAATTCTATTGAACTAAACAGTATGCAGTTTCGTGATTAAAACATCTTGCACACCTAGTTTTCTGTTCTCTAAACGACCAGAATTCCTCTTCCTCCACGCCCAAGTCTCTCCTCCCTCGTTTCCTCTTCATTTTCCCACTTTTCTAACACTTCCTCTTCCTTTTTCTCACATCCGGTTTCCCCGGCTGGTCCAGGCCGGAATTGGAAGATCACCGATCAAGTTCATTCGGTTAAAGTGGGGCGGGCCGCGCGTGCGTGTGTGTGTGTGTGTGTGTGTTGCACTCTTTACAGTTCGAACAGAAAGATTGGGGATAGGGTTAGGGTTGTTTAAGGCGAGAGAATAGAGATTTGCAAAGACGAGGAATGATTTTGTTGGGTTTTTTTTTCGGAA